>PVIU01000954.1:61131-249537 GCA_004026605.1 Ondatra zibethicus
TTTCCATTTTCTGGTGTCTTCTTCAATTTCTTTCTTCAAAGATTTAAAGTTCTTGTCATACAAGTCTTCCACTTGTTTGGTTAGAGTTACTCCGAGATATTTTATGCCATTTGTGGCTATTGTGAAGGGTGTTGATTCTCTGATTTCTTCCTCAGCCCTTTTATCATCTGTGTACAGGAGGGCTACTGATTTTTTTGAGGACTCTGTATTTTTTGGAACACTGTGTTTGCTGAAGAACATGGTAATAAAACATTCCGCCCTTTCTCTGTATCTTCTTTCTCCTGTATTGATCATTGTCTATAGACATACAGCATTTACTTTGTGGAATTCTTAGTATTAGATGTAAATCATCAAACGTTTATGTAACTTTTAGGTATTGCACTAAAGCTATATAGAAAGAAGTCATGACTAAAACACAGTAGCGACTAGGAAACTGCACCTTACTCTATGCACAGGTGGGGATTTGCCTACAAAATGTGGGTGGGGGTGTTTAATACCCTTATCTGATTCTCATGAGCACTATTCTGCTTCAGCTAAATAAAATATTTGGTTTTAAAATAAATTTATAACATTTAAAGTTTTATTTATATTTTATTTTATGTGTCCTAGTGTTTTGTCTGCACCTAAGTATTGCACCAAGTTTTTGCAGTGCCCACGGCGTCCAGAAGGGGGCATCAGATGTCCTGGAGTTATAGATGATTATGAACCACCATGTGGGTTCTGAGGACCAAAACTGGGTCCTCCAGAAGAGCAACATGAACTCTTAACAACTGAGCCTTCTCTCCAGCCCCGAATCAACTGTATTTAGCTTCTTCCACACATGACTAGATCATGCAGTGTTTGTACATCTGTCCCTGGCTCCTAGCACTTAACGTCATGTCCCGCCCTACTGGTACATCTCTTCTGTGTTGTTTTAAGGTAGCAGTCTGCCTCCATTTGTTACACAGCCACACAAAGATAATACATCTACTGACTCCAGTTCCTGATGAAGAAAATTCTGCTTACCCGGTCTGGATAATGCGTTTGAATTTGTATGGCTAGTGAGGGCCATAGGCCCTGGCAGTCATAGGCTATGCTGTCCTTTGAAAGTTGTTGTAAGTTGTGAAAACAGTAAATTTTCAAAGAATTTGAAAGGCTGTTGCAAGACCAGGATAAATCCAGACACCCCAGCAGGAAGAATAGAGCCAAAAACCTAGCAGGGGAAGAAGAACCAAAAATGTAGGTTAGCCGGTTCAGTGACTCTGTCCCAGAAACTCCCTGACCATAAAGTTATATTATAATCTTGAGAAACGGGGAGTTACCACCTTGTGATGATAACTGGTATTTTCGGAATTTTCCAATGACGCCCTCCCTACCCCCTTTGGGTTGTGGTTTCATTTCTTCCCTTAAATACCCCCTCTCCCAGCTACTCGGAGTAGAACTCCACTACCCTGCGTGGGATATGAGTTTTGGCCCCAGCTGGTTCCTGTCATTAAACCTCGTGTGATTGCAGCAAGGACGGTCTCTTGTGAATTCTTGGGTGGTCGTGTTATCCCAAGACTTGAGTGAGAGTCTCACCACTCCGGGGGTCTTTCACTGTTGCAATTTTTCTCTAATAATATATTATCCTTGGGTTTAGTATTGAATATATTTTGTTTGGTTTCCAATATGTCTATATTTATTTGTTTATGGGCTTGGGCACTTCACTAATTTTTGTTATTTTACTTCCATATGACAGTATTCATAATAAGATCCAATAACACTAAAAAGCTGCTTTTATTTTTTTCTTAAAAAGCACTTTTTGTGTGCTGGGGAGAGCTTGCCTTCTGTGCTCAAGGCCCTGGGTTCAATTGCCAGTCCCCACAAACGAAGAGCATGAATATGCTCATTGACAACGAAGTGAAAGCTGCTCCCAAATCGAGTGGTCAGAAGTTCTAGAGTGAATTCCCTGGAACTGCAGAGGGACTAAAGCTCCGGTAGTGTCTCCACACTGAAGAAGCACGTTCCGAAAGCCTGCAGCCACTCCCCAGGCGTGCACAGTAATGCTGCTTGCTCATCTACCACAGGATGTATTTACACCTCCTTTAACTGCTCCTCCCCACAAGCCGCTAAGGCTTCCAAACTGCCTACCGCCTTTTGTATCTGGACCCTTTCACACTACGTTCAAATGAAAGAATCTCTCGCTTCGTCTTGGCCCCTGTGACTTTAATTCATTCCTCTAAGCAGGGCTATGCCCATGGTTTGGTTTTCCACAAAGGCGTTGGCTGAAACGCATCCCTTGCCTTTGTCTGCGCTGCTGTTTGCCGTTCGTGTAAATTCATCATGCACTTTGCAGAGTTATTAATATTCAACTTAACTCCTCAAGTTGTTGTGGAATTCCTACATACTGCGCCAGCCTCTCAAGAGAAAGCCTGCCTAAAACAGATCCTACATTCAAAGAGTCATTTCTCAACCGGGTAATGGTTATTAGAGTGGCTGGTGCTTTATAAGACCCTCAAATACATTCATGGAACTTAAGGGACATTCTTAGCCGAGGCTTTCAACGTTTAGTGGGAATAGTAAAGATTTATTTGGAAAACAAAGACTAAATTTGAAACAAAAGTGGCCTCCTCTGGTACAAAGGCTCTCTCCACCACTCCCCGTTTCCGCAGGGGCCCACCCATTAATGCTTTCCTTTTTTAGTATGGCGTCACCTTGGTTCAACCATGCTACTTTTGTAATACCTGTTTCTGTTTCACACAGGGCAGCAAAAGCTCTTCCGCTCTCTGCCTCCTGTTCACTCGACAGCCGCCTCTAATACCCCGCCACCCACTTTCCTGGGTTTTCCTTTCTTTTTTGAGACATAGAAAAGTAATCTGAAAGAGAGATTGATGGGACCCAGCTCTGCACACTGAGCCTTTTCCTCTCCGGTAATTTCCCAGCTGCCTCCTAGCCAAATGCTTCTTAAAGGGAACTCTTCCTATTTTTCAGGTATCCGGAACAGATGGCCGACTGCAAAGCGATTTCAGTTACTGACCCTCACACATCTTAATCACTATTAAGATGAACAACGCTAAAAAAAAAAAAGGAAAAGAAAAGAAAAAAAATGAACAAAGCTAGGCTTGGTGACAAGAACCTATAGTCCCTTTAAGTAGGAGGCAGAGGCAGCTGAGGCAGGAGGATGCCTTAAAGTTCAGCCTGAGTAACATAGTGAGACCTCATCTCAAAAATGTTAGGACAAAACAAAACAAAACAAAGAACATTTGCCAAATATCGAAGGTCCATCCGACAGCTAATGCACAGTGAATACTTGTCATATGTGTGCTTCTCTTTACTCTATGTTTCTCATAGTTTGCATAATTAAATTCTTACAAGCTCCGTGTCAAATAGGTATTGTACATGGCTGACTTTTATAGATGAAAAACCAGGACTTAGAAAGGACGACTAACAAAGTCATAGAGCTAAACATCAGAGTGGGTATGACACCCAGCTAAGACTCAAATGCATTTTATTCCAGAAGATTCTATTGCTTCCTTTTTACTTTCCTCCCATTTTCATCACCTTCACCTAGCCATCACCTACACACAGGCTCCAGATTCTGGAAATGTTCAGACCATATTTGCTTTCTCTTTCCTTTTCCATTGCATTCCAAGCCCACATCTAGGGAAAGGAATTTCATATCAGTAGGTCTATATAGGTATGTGATTACATGTTGTCTGAGCTACGTGTGACTCTTCCTCAAAAATGGGGTGAGAATAAATGAAAAGAAGAAAGGCCTTTAATTATCTCAAAAGCCAACTTGAAGTTGTTGACTTGATTTTAGCATAATTTTATGTTATCTGCGATGTGGGCATGGAAGCAGCCTCATTTTCCTTGTTTGCTTTCAGATTTCTAAACTATAATCATATTTTGGTATTTTAACAACAAAACCAAACCCACTAGGGAAGATATTTGGTCCCTGGAGAAGGTAAGACCCAAGGCAAGGAGCTTTGCTGGCTGTGGGACCCACTAGATTTGTTTAACTTGCTTGTCATTGCATTTAAAGGTTACCATAGGCTGCTGTGTGCATTGCCCAAGTCTCCATGTCCGACCACACCCCTCATTGGGTGAGATAATAAGATTCATTCCACATTCTTGTGATCAACCCCCTTTCAGCTATTACAGAAGGAAAAAATGAGAAAGTGTGGTCCAAGTTCATGCCCCAAATTGGAAGTACACATGAAGCAATGCTTTTTACATAAATTTGCATTCATAATAAAATTTTGAGACAGGATCTCACTATGTAGATCTGTAACTCTCTATGTAGACCAGGCTGGCCTTGAACAAGAATGAGATCCAGCTGCCTCTGCCTCCTGAATTCTGGGACTATAGCTGTGTGTCATCACCACCTCTTTTCAGCTCTTTACTGGAGTAGACATACGCACACAGCTGTAAGATATATGTTGGAAGTAGAATGGGTGGGTCAGAGAATCTGTGTGTCCCACTTTATTAAATAATATCAAACTGTTTTCCAAATTAGATAAACCAATTTATAGATCCATCTATTATTTATTTTATGTGTGTTTGCCTACATGTATGTTGGTGTATCATGTGGGTACAGTGCCCCCAGAGGCCAGAGGAGGGTGTCATATTCCCTAGAACTAGAGTTTCAATTGGTTGTGAGACATCTTGTGGGTTCTGGGAACTGAACCCGGGTCCTCTGCAAGAGTAGCCAGTGCTTTTAACCATTGAGTCATCTCTCCAGCCCTGTGTGATAGACAAATTTATATCCCACACATTGCAGCAACACACGAGGACTCCTGTTATTCCAGCAGTCAGGGTTGTCACTGATGCTTGAAGGAATCCTCCCATCTGATGACAAACTGGCACTTACGGCACTACCTTTCCAGGTGCCTACTGGGAGGTGAGCCTTTCATGCCTCTCCAGAGAAAGCTTCATGTCTTACAGCCCTCTCCTGGGTATCCATTCAGCCAACTTCTTGCAGCTTCACTTCTGCAAGTCACTTCTTACCAATATCCATCTTCAAGGAACTGCACAACAAACACACTAAATGACCCTGTTCCAGTGGGGATACTGGGAGTATCTCACAAGACATGGGGCTATCGAGGTGTTCTAGTTGTCTTGCTCTTGTTGTGATAAACACCACGACCAAAATTAACTTAAGGAAGGGAAGGGTTTATTCAGCTTACATTTTCAGGTCTTCTAGATCACAAGTCAATCACTGAGGGAAGTTGTTGTGTGATATTTTGTTTGTGTTCTGACAAATAAAACTTGCCTAAAGATGAGAGGATGGAGCTAGCCAGTAGTTAACCATAGAGGCTAGGCATGGTGACACACACCTTTAATCCCCTCACTAGGGAGGTGGAGACAAGATCTTGGCCCCCTTTTTGGTCTGAGGATCCATAAAGACAGGACATCCATTCTGTCTGAGGATTTGTAGAGAAAAGACCCCCCCCCCAATTCGGTCTAAGGACTCATGCGGTAAGAAATCTCTGGTGGCTACTGCTCTGCTTCTCTGATCTTTCAGCTTTCACCCTTGATATCTGACTCCAGGTTGTTATTGCTAAATAGATTCACACTTCAGGAAGTAAAGGTCAAAACTCAAGGCAAGGATCTGGAAGCAGGGACCTTGGAGGAACACCACTTACTGACTTGCCGTCTGGATTTCCCAGCTAGCTTTCTTACACAGTGCAGAACCCCCTCCCTGGGGATGGAGCCATCTACAGTGAACTGGGGTCTTCATATCAGTTAATCAAGGCCATGCCCCACAGACACAGGCCAATCTGAGGGAGGCAATTCCTCAAAAGAGATTCCCTCTTCCCAGGGCACTCCAGGTTGTGTCAAGTTGACAGCAAAGCGAGCGCAGTGTTGTGGGAAAAGAATGAATGAGTGGTTCTGGAAGTTGTGTTGCACATTGCCCCCATGTAAGAATAATTGGAATACAGCTGATTATAAACAACCGGAGGCAAATACCGTGGGTGGTGCCTTAGTCAATGTACCATTGCTGTGGAGAGACACCATGACCACAAAAACTCTTATAAAGGAAAACATTTAATTGGGACTGGCTTACAGTTTAGAGGCTCAGTCCATTATCATCATAGTGGGACATGGCAGCGTGCTGGCAGACATGATGCTGGAGAAGGAGCTGAGAGTTCTACATCTGTATCTACAGGCGACAGGAAAAGGTGGGGGGTGGATAATGGGCCTGGCTTGAACATTTGAACCCTCAAAGCCCACCCCCAATGAAATACTTCTTAGAACAAGGCCACATCTACTACAACAAGGTCACACCTCCTAGTAGTGCCACTCTCTAGTGACCAAGCCCTCAAATCTATGAGCCTATGGGGCCCATTCCTTTTCAAACCACCACAGGTGATCACCACTGAACTAAACATCTTCCAGTTGATGTATGTGGGACCTTTGCCCCCTGTCTTAACACTCAGACCCTCCGACGTGCTTAGGTTCTCTGGCTGGTGGGCATTCTTCTTGCCATGCTGCTGTTGAATTTGGGTAACTGCCCTATCCCCAGTCCCATCCCTCCTATCCTGGCTTTCCTCAAGCTATGCAAAGGACGCTTAAGGTCAGTATGACACAGCCCCTTCTAGAACATTCCTAGATCACCAGTGCCCTGCCAAACTGTCCCAAGCCCTCTTAGAAAGCATATGTGGGTTCTTCTAAGGGTCTGTTGTCATGAGTAGATATTACCTGTATGCACATGTAGGCCCAGATAGCCAAGGGGTGGGTATTGGCAGGGTGCCTGGGTGCCTTGTGGAGATAAGGGCATCAGGCTCCCAGGCCTGTGTGAAATCTGTTTGTTCTTTTGGACTGAGCAATGAGTAAAAAGAAAGAAGTTAGATTTGAGGAACGAGGAGCTTGGACCAGCTCTCTGCACTACCGTGTGCTAGTTAAGACTCAAAGAAGTTTGAGAATGTCAGGTGCAAGTCATTAGTCAGGTAGGGGGA
This sequence comes from Ondatra zibethicus, assembly GCA_004026605.1. Taxonomy (NCBI): domain Eukaryota; kingdom Metazoa; phylum Chordata; class Mammalia; order Rodentia; family Cricetidae; genus Ondatra; species Ondatra zibethicus. The sequence goes on from PVIU01000954.1 coordinate 68,052, forward strand.
CAAAACATCTTTTAATCAAGCAAGGGGACAAAACATCTTTTAGTTAATTGTTTTATTATGTTTGTTTGTTTACAATGCTTGCACTTGAACCCAAGGCTTGGCTCAGCAAACTGAAGTGAGATTTCAAACTCAGTAACCCCTTCAGAGCCATTCTGGCCTCCAGCTCCAGTCTTTTCAAACCTTGTGGGTGTTAATTATTCCCTGAAAGAGCTCTCAGGTCCTTCTGTGATCTGATTTTGCCTCCCCCCCACATTATCTAGGGGTGTCTAATGATTGAGGCTGTAGCCCTGAGCTTTATGCCTCACAGATGCTATCAACCATGGCTCTTGATTAGTAATAGAGAGGAACTCTTGCTTCTGTTTCCTCCCCTAACCACTGAGGTTATCGCCACAGGCTTTCTGATTAAGCAAAGAATTATCTTTGATTAGAAGATGAAGAATTAGCCACCTCTTTAATGGCTCAGAGAAACTGAGACCAAACAACCCTTTCTATTACCAAGAATCTTTGCCAGATAACACCCCACAATACACACTCAAAAGCTGGGCAGTCATTGTTCTGTGCAGCTGGTAATTGGAGAGAATCTGTGTTGACTTTCAGGAAAATGTAGACTTATGGAAGGTGTGGGATATTTCTATTGATGGAATTTGAGCTCTGTGATCTAATCTAACTACAAATAAATGATTGTCCACTGGCTTCAGGCACCTGGGATAAACAGATGAAAGCATCAACAAAGCAGCTCAGAATCCACATTCACCCTCCGTTCATGTGATGAGGAATTGGGGAAGAATTCATGTGTGAAGATAAGACAACGTTTTGGGGTTGATGGTGGAATCTATCCTCATCAAAGGGACTCACGGATGACTTCCCCTCTGTGCCGCGGGAAGGTGGCCTGGATCGGTGTTGGAATCCGTTGCTGGCTGGCCAGAGGTCTGCGGTCTGCCATAGTCCAGCAGCTTCCTCTCTAAACGCTGCAGTGTGGAAACTCCCTCCCTCCCCAGTAAGGCTTCCAGCGCTCTACCTGCCCTTATCTGGGGAGTGTCCCTTGGTCTGGAGCACTGACCTTATCTAAAAGCTGCCTCTAAACCAGAATGAGTTTCATCCTTAGCTTGACCCTTGGCACAGATCCCTGCTAAGAAGACTAGATGCTCTGCCATAGGACCCTACAGCCACATACTAAGCCTTCTGATAGGAGCGTGCCACTTAGTGCAAACTAGAGTGTGTCCCCAGGCTCCCCAGTCCTATATATTCCTTATACTCTGGAACAAAGTTGAGCTGTCACCCGGAGGGTTGTCACCAACCATGCTCATGGGCCACGTGAGCTTTCAGCCGTCCTGTTTGCCTCTTTCCCCTCTTGGACTGGTGGCTGACAGGCTGAGAGAGGGACACCCCCCCACACACACCCAGATTGGGGAGAGGCAAATGGGATTTTAAGATAGGGGCAGGCTCTGAAGGAAAAAAAAAATAAAGAAAATCTGAAGGCAGCCAGCTGCAGGGATCATGGGAGGGAAAGGAGGCAAACGGCAGAGCTGGTGGTGGATTTCCAAAGGGGCTCGGGACCCAAGGCTGAGAATGGGTTCCGATTCTCTGTGGCGTTACTTTCCTTCCCTGCCTCGGAGAGGGACGGGACAGAACGCCTTCCCATAGAGCACCTCTTGGCAATAGTCTTCATGGGAATCAGGAAGGAGATGCTGTAGTTGCTTAGGTTAGAATGAGATGAAAATTAAACACCTATCACAGAGAAATACAAAGGAGATGAAAAATTCTACACAGGCTAGAAATTAGGATGCAGGATACAGAAATGCACCTCTTTTACGATCCCTGGAAACAGTGGTGATGATGTCATTTCCCTTTGCTTTTGAACATGTAGATTTCAGTATAAACACCCAAAGCAGGTGACTGCAAAGGTGAAAGATTTGGGTACATTCACATGATGGCACTGAGCCATCTTTTCAAAAAAGGCTTTCACAGAGTTGGTTAAAATAAGTTCACTCGTTATAGAACACAAAGCTTGAAAATTAATAGATGTGTAGGCTAAATGACATGCTGTCTCAGGCATGGGCTTTAAGCAACCAGTGACTTTTATGTCCCCGACATTGTAGCTGTGCTGAGGGACACAGGTTGTGTGTCAGGTGGAGTTGCAGTTTTGTAGCAGGTGACACGGGTAAATGATGCATTACAGGGTCACTTGCTCGAGTGTGTAATGAGACATCAGCTGGAGTCCAGAGAGAGGCGAAAACAGGGGAGATGAAGATACTCAAAATTCTGACTGTGAGCCAAGCTGCAGGAGGAGGCTAGAAGGCTATGATGTGGTCAACCGGAACGGGGACCCAGTGTGCATGCCTCACACAGATGCAGGAATTCCGCATGCACAAAGAGTGCCAAGTCCCCACAGAACAAACAAGTGCTCTGAGCTCTTCCCTGGAGCGGCAGTTGGGTCTGGAGGTGCTTTTGTTTGTAGAGCAGGAGTGTTAAAGATCACTTTGGAATACTGGGTGAGGGTCTAGGAAAACCAACGAGGAGTCACTGTATACTACAGGATGAAGGAAACTGAATAAAGGGGATTTTTGAAAGACAGTCTGACAGCAGGCTGCGGGATTGCAATGTAAATGAGAGACTGGAGGCGGAGACGAAAGAGTGGCTCTGATCCAGGCGGGAGTGGCATGTGACCAAGATTATAGCTCAGTCAGTCAGAGATGCCCAAGAGATTGTTCACACTCGCGGCCTAGTAGACTTAGCATCACACCTTTACAGTCTTCCAGGGACAAAAATAAAATGTGACAAAGATGTGGCTGTCACTGCCATCTTACCGAGTTAACATATTTCAAACTTCCTTCAGTTTGGACAAATTCCTCATTCCACTATATGACAGAAGTCTAACTAGAAATGTCACCGCACATTTCTGGTAGCTTCTCTGGTCATGCAGCTTTAGCAGCCTGAGATGGCTCCTTCCTCAAGCTCTCTTGTACTGCAGGTCTTTGGTAGGAAGGACTAACATGCTGTGTTTTATCTGTGTGGCTTCTGTGAATGGTGATGATGGGGTGGCATGCTGGAGCCGATGGCGAGCTCTCTGCTGCACTGGGGTTGTGGGTTACAGGCTTGGCGACCCTTCTGTGGTTTCGTTGTGATACTTAAAGCTTGATGAATGGACACAGAATGCCTAGCTGGCATTGGAGTGATTATGGCATAATTTATATTCCAAATGTGAAACTCCAGGAAGCCAATAAATCTGGTGCCAGGACAATCCCAGATGTCAGGCCACTCTGCAAAGTGAGTCCACAGGCCTCCGTGAATTGATGAGCACTGAATCTCACCCCTCCTTCCGTTTGGAGATTGTTTTACCTCTTTAACTCTGTGCTGTGAAGATGTGTAGGTTACAACTGCCTCAGGACTTCCTGTCTCATTAATCCTGGGATTCGCCTCTGCATTTGAAAATGCTAAGACGCCAGAACAGTAAAAAAAAAAAAAAAAAAGAAGGCATTGCTGGCTGTTTAGTTCATTGCTCATTGCTCATGTCTTTGCTCCTAGAGATAAGTACAGCATTGGTAAGAAATTCAGGGAAGGCTTTCCCATGTTGATTTAAGTGAGTTTCTGAGGTCATTAAAAAAAAAGTATAAGATATTTGCTCATTATTCTGCATTTACTATTACTAAAAGATTATTTCTTATTTTATGATCTTATAATTCAAGCTATCATCTTAGTCCTTAATTAAAAAGGAGTTAGGAAATATGCAGATATTCATTATAGAAAAAAAGGCTTTAATTCTATTTACATGAAATTGTTTTCTATAAATGGGAACAGAATTTAGATGAAGGCAGAGAGCTGGAAACTACTTGAAAACATCCCCAGAGCAGCAGAAACATGCGAAGACAGACTCTCCGAGGCCCTGGTCTCGGGCCCATGTTTTACGACTACCAAAGTTAGCCTGGGGTGCTGGATGTTTGGTTTGTCTTTGTCATCCGTGAAGCTTACAACTTGATCTTTGTGTCTGATGAATGACATAAGAAGCCGGGATTTCCTAGGTACCTTGGTTGGAGTGAAGATGATTTAACGAATATAATTGCACTCAAATAGCTCAGCGTGAGCAATTATCTCTAATTACTGGGAGAGCTTTGCTCTCCTTTCTAATGAAGACTACCAAGGGAGGGGAGCTTATCTCCAGGCACCAATTTCATTTCAGAGTTAATGGGAAGAGTTGGTTCTGCCTGGAAGATTTTGATGAATTTTCATTCCTTCCAACCCCATTCTAGCGAGGAATTGCTGATGTCTTTAGGCCCCCGCTTTCCTGAGGCCTTCCTCTGGGGCGTGTTCTAGTCCCTGCTACTATCTGCAAAGCTAAGTAGCTCAGAAAACTCCTGTAATCAGTGACAAGCACCGTGCAGCATGTCCTGGAAGACAGCAAAATTTAGCTTCTCAAGAATTCAGCGCATCACCAATCAGAGGCGTTGCTGTGTGTGTATGTTTCTCCCAGCGCTCAAAACAAAGGCCCATTAATGTTTGAGTTTCCTGAAAGAAGGGTCAATGAAATTTTGTTTTGTTTTGTTTTGTTTTTTTGTTTTTCGAGACAGGGTTTCTCTGTGTCCTGGAACTAGCTCTTATAGACCAGGCTGGCCTCAAACTCACAGAGATCTTGGTGCCTGTCCTGGAACTAGCTCTTATAGACCAGGCTGCGCTCAAACTTACAGAGATCTGCGTGCGTCTGCCTCCCAAATGCTGGGATTAAAGGCATGCACCACCACCGCCTGGCTAGTCAAGGCAATTTTTAATGTGTGTTGGGATTTGGGATTTTGGGTCATTGTTTTCTTCCTCCTCCTTCTTCTTTCTGTAAACAGGAAAAAAGGGATGTGCTTTGTGACTAGAATAATTTGGCGCATCAAAACTGGTTGAAAACAATGACATATAAAATTGTCTATTGTACCGGCTACTGCCACCAAAGCCACCTTTGGCCACTGTGAAGGAGTGTTAGAAGTTTTTGACATACATCCTGCTTTGCCCAAGGCCCCAAGGGATTTGTGGTTAGATTCGTTATCTACATAATTTTCATCTTCTCTGACCTCCTGCCTGAGGCACAAGAAAAGACACTTTACAGTTTACTCGCAAGCCAAGATACAAACCTTCTAAGTTCTAACAACCTCCTTGGTGGAGTGTGTGTGTGTGTGTGTGTGCTCTGACAAAGTTGAAGAAAAACACATACAGAGCAGGAGGGTTAGGAAAGCAAAGCCAAGGGGCTGGAGTAGTTAAGAGCACTGGCTGCTCTCGCAGAAAACCTGGGTTTGGTTTTTACCACTGACATGGCAGCTCACACCATCTGTAACTCTAGTTCCTGGGGATCCAGTGCCATTTTCCGGCTTCCTCTACACTGTGGACACATGGTGCACTGTCACACGTGCAAGCAACACTCATACATGCAAAATAAAAGTAAATCAATCTTTAAAATAAAACAAAAAAATGTAAAGAAAAAAAGACAGAATACAACAGAAGACTTGGAAACACAGATATTCTCTGGGACCCAAGTGAGTTAACTGAGTTCTCTGAGTTCCTCGTTTGACAATGCAGATGTCGCAGGGCGGGATGGGTGCATGTAAAGAGCCTGGATGACTCTTGGTGCACTGTGGGTAAATATCAGGCAGTGGGTGTCAGGGGAGAGCAGATGCTGAGAGAGGAATTCCCGGAGAAGAGCTGTAGAATACCAATGGACATGTGCCCATTGTTCTGAAAAATCATGCAGGAGAGTTAACGTCTGACAACATATGTGGGGGAAAAGAAAAGAAAAAGAAAAACATCTAAGAAATCTATGGCTACTGAATTTTAGTGTTCCCACATGAGAGAGAATGATGGTGTGTTGAATTGAAGAAAAAATTCAGGGAGAATTAAAAAAAAATACCAGGATTTAGGATGGTGCTCTTCAATCTTGGTTCATGAGAGAATTTGGGGGCAGCAGTATTTGTGCACTGAGGTCTCAGCATTCGAGGCTTCTGAGAAATTATCAAGTGAATCATCACAGGATGGAAAAATGGGAGTTCTGGGGTCTCTGGTGGGAGCTCTGTGGGTAGCACCATGGGGAATTTCACCAGGTGTTACTGAGCCATGCTGGAATGATCCACGCAAGTGAGATAGCCTGTCAGCTCCTTGGCGAGGGTCTCCTCTGGGGTCCCCTTTCACAGGGAAAAGAAAAGGCATTTGTTTCCATCCTGTGGTAGTCATCTGACCTGAGGCATGATGGGAATAACTGGACTCCATAAAGGAAGGAAAGCCCCTGCCAGCAATTTCCTCTTCACTCTCAAGTCGAGACTGTTAATGCACATCTCCCTTACTGTTTGTTTTCTCTTCTCTTACTTTTCCTACACTTTTTTGTTTGTTTTTTAAATTTGTTTTGAGACAGGATCTCATTACGTAGGCCACGCTGGCTGGGAAGGCATGATCCTTCTGCTTCAGACCTTCCATTGCTAGACCTGCATGTGTGCCCCCACAGCCAGTTCATTGTGTCATGTTCTTATAGTCTCTCTCTCTCTCTCTCTCTCTCTCTCTCTCTCTCTCTCTCTCTCTCTCTCTCTCTCATCTATCTATCCATCCACACCCATCTATCATCTATCTCTCTATCTATCCATCTATACATCATCCATCCATCCATCCATCCATCCATCCATCCATCCATCCATCCTCTAAGCTACCTACCTAGCAATCATCTCTTCATTCTGAGTCTTTGGCAGTGGATTTTTGAGGAAATTTAAGGAAAAAAAAAACAAACAAACCTAAGAAGCCTGGCAATAGTTTTGCCAAGGCGTCACCTTTGCAGATTGCTGAAGTACTTTGATGCCATAGAGTAGGGATGGACAAAGGAAAATCTAACTTGGCAGGAGAGTAAACAACTCAGTGGATGTCTGCATGTTGGAAGGCTGGCCTAGCTGTCCGAATCCTTTTAAGCGAAGTTGACAAGGTGAAAATAAATTCTCTCGTTTCCTGGGATCAGGCCCCATACAAGTAGAAATTGCTGCTTCCTCAGAACTTGATTAAAATCAAAATTATTTTAAAATTAAAATTACTTTGTATAGAAAAACCTGCGAAATTATGGAAGGAATTTGACACTGGGCTCGCTCACTTTGTGAATTTCTGAGAGAATGAGGGAGAGCGAGGGAAGAGCTGGGAGTTGAGGACCCTGGGTCCTTTGGGCTTTACTCTGGTTAACCACTCTCCGGGACATGGACGCTCCCTCTAGGTCCTCAGAGCTCCCCGTAAAACCCCTGGATCATCCATTCATCTAACCAAAGACTCCACGACACATCTTTCACTAGCTTCTGCTTCCTCCCCAGTTCTCTCATGCTTGAGATTCATGTTTATATACAAACCATCTATGCAGATCTGTGTAGTTTCTCAGAACTCACTTTACAGCTAGGCTATCCCAGGGCTGTGTAATTTGTGGTACCGACTAATTTTTTGTATTCCCATCAAGTCTGGAAATTGTATTTCTAAAGCAACCTGGCAAGGCAACATCCCTGGCTCCCTCTTTTAAAAACTGCTCAGCCATGTCACACCCTCACAAACCCACCATTTCTTTACAAAGTCACTTTGAAACAATTTCTTTTCGAGATAGGTTCTCATTCTGCATCCCAGGTTGGCCTGGAAACTCACAACCCTCATTCCTCAGCCTCCCGAGTATTGGGAACAGGGCTCCATTCCAATGCCTGGCTGTTTATCGCTTATTTTATTTTTAATTGTGAGCCTTGCCTTTAACAGCTGAGCCGTATCTCCAGCCCTATCACTTATTGTAAAAATGTTGCTGTCGCCTGGTGAACACACAAAAGTTCTACACTGTTTCATGTGCAATCCGTTTTTCATACTCACAGTCAAAGAGCACACACACCAACCAGCTTCTCAGACCTCTTCCTCAGCCAAACCAGAAATTCTTTTTTCTTATTCTTTAGTGGTTACTCGGTGCGTTTTAGTGTTATAGCAAGTGCCATTTTCAGCACAGCTGACGTAAGAGAGCTTGTCACCTAACATGCAACCACGTGGTTTGGAAATAGCAGTTGAAAGGGTTTTTTCTATTCGTCTATTTCTTCTGGGTCCAGCTTCCTGTCAGGCATTAGTTGACTGTTGTAGAGCACGCCAAATAGTTAAGACTGCAGCAGTTACTTTGACTTTGCCCTTTTTTGGTGGGGGGTGTGGCTCCTGGTATTGCCATTTTAATCATGGTGCTATCTCCTGCTTGTTTTTTTTTTTTCACGTGAGAAAGTGCCTGAGACAGGCAGCCCTTCAGATGCCTCCGATGACTCCTGCCCTTTGGTAGCCATGCCTGTGTGCAGCATCCATTCCTATTGAACGACGCAGATATGTAACCAGCGAGATACAACGGACACGATATTTTAGTCTAGCTCACATCTGCCATAGTAGTTTCTGTTGGCAATTCTCCCAAGGGTTCATTCCAGAGGAAGCGAGGGCTCTGATGCGAGAACACTCAGCCAGTCCCTGCATGCTGAGAAACAGAAGTTTCCTGCCTATCCTCGGCTCTTACCAGATAGGGATGTGAGTGAGCCTCCTGGGAAGCCAACTGCTCTGGCCCCAGTCTACGCTCCAGGTGACTGAGTCCTAGGACAATGAATCTACTGCCCCCTCTGAACCACCCCTGATCAAGAACATCCTGCTATGCCACCCCTGGTTCCTTGGCCCAACTCTGTAAATTAGTAATGCCTATTGTTTCAAACTGCTGATTCGGGGTAGGCTAATTTGCTATACAGCAGCAGCAGCTAAAGATCACATGCTACAAGTGAAGTTCAAAGAACCCATTGCAGTTGTGGGGTTGAAGGTGTAACTACCCAGTGCACAGGGTCCTGTGCTCAGCCTCCAGCAGTGCTAGATAAATAGGTAAATCACCTTGTTTGACCATCAAGGCAACTATCACATTGAGTGTGATACTTGAGAGAGCACTTTTTCTCCATTTGTCATCATCCAGATCACATGCTACCCACCCCACATGCTGGTCTTGAACTAGCAGCTCAAACTCCAATCCTCTCCCCTCGGCATCCTGAGTAGTGGGGATCGCAGCTATACGTCACTGTTCAAATCCGGTTAGACTGTTATTTCAATAAACTCTGTGACCTTTGCCAGGCATGGCGGCACACTCCCTTAATCCCCACACTCAGGAGGCAGAGACAGAGTGATCGCTCTGAGTTTAAGACCAGCCTGCTCTATACATAGAGAGTTTCAAGCCAGCCAGGGCTACATCGTGAGAACTTATATCAAGAGAAGTAAATCAAAATTCTTTGGTCTAGGCCTTTTTGTTTGTTTTTTGTTTTTTGGAATTTTGTGTGTGACAATCACCAAGACTGGCTTGTGCCATTTGGCTTTACTAAAATAAGACTGTAACGTGAGGGCATGGTTTGTTTATGTCCTCCCACCAGGTCCCACAGTCATTAGGTCCCAAAGAAAATCACACAGAGATCTCTAGAAGATTATAAACTGATTGGCCCATTAGCTCAGGCTAAGTATTAGTTCTTATAAGTTATATTAACCCAGTTCTGCCCAGACCACCAAAGAAGCAGGATGTGACCTGCCCCACTGAGAAAGGTACTGAGCCATGTGGCTAACATAGATAAGAATAATGGGTTAATATAACTTATAAGAACTAATACTTAGCCTGAGCTAATGGGGCCAAACAGTTTATCATTAATATAGACTCTCTGTGTGATTTTCTTTGGGGCTAAATGACTGTGAAAATTGGGCAGGACAGAAACCCCTGACAAGCAGGCCCTCATGTTACATAAGACTATCGATAGTACTTTCACAAAATATGTGGTTTCCCCTACACTTAGAATTCAAAAAGAATCATCTCTCTCTTAGAAGCTAAAGGAAGTTTTATCTTGAAACTCTCTTAGCTAGGACCTTTGGGTTGAGCTTTTGTTGATAATTTTCTTCAATCCCTTCACAGCTATTGGTCTATCCATATTTTCTGCTCAAATCAACTTCTCAGGTCTGCTCAATCTTAAAGTCAATTAGGAAGTGTTTATGAAATTATCTTTCATGTTATTGACCTATAGTTTTCCTTTTGTTGTGAATTTTATGTTTTCACAAATCTGGTGGAAATAAAATGAATTTGCAGAATTAGGCACGGGGAGAAATGGCTATTTAGTGTGTGTGTGTGTGTGTGTGTGTGTGTGTGTGTGTGTCCACATGAGTGCAGTTCCCGAGGTGACCAGAAGAGGGTGACAGATCCCCTGGGGTTGGAGTTACAGTTGTTTGTGAGCCACCAATGTGGGTGCTGGGAAATTAACACCATTCCTTTGGGAAAGCAGCAACCACTCCTAAGCACTGAGCCAGCTCTCCAGCCCCCCAGAGGTGACAATTGACTGATACATACTAGGCCAGGGGAGTGACTTGCCTTCTTTATCTAAATGATGATGTATTCAACATACAGCAGAAAGACTATAAGACACTGATCAGTAGAATGCTGGGACAACCTTGAAGCTAAGTTATTAAAGAAACATGCTTATACATTTTGCTTGTCATTCCCCAAAGAAATAATGCTTTGTTACTGATGGCTAAAGAAAAATTCTATGGAAACGTGGAGGCCCTGACAAAGGGATTACATGTATGATCATTGTCATGCTGACAAGCATGAAATCTCAAAGTAAAAGGAAAATTGAATGCATTAACAGAGTTTTAGCAAGTGTTTTCATTGTACAGTACTTTCCCTTACCACTTATCCATGGAGAATTCTAAGAATCGTTTGAATGCCAGAAACCACAGAGGTACCAAATTCTAAAGTTATTATATGTTCCTTATATGCACATGCTATGATAAAATTTAATTTATGTTAAGCACAGCAAGAGATGAATGATGCCCAATAATAGAACAGGCATGGCAATACACTATAACAGGAGTTATGTGGAGGTGATCTATGTATGTATATATATGTATATATATATACATATATAAACTATTTCAATATCTCAGCTGATTTATACTCAGCCTTCCTGTGAAGGAATGTATGCATTGATACAATGTTTGTGTGATAAGATGAAGTAATGTGAGAGACATACACATTGTGATGTTAGGTGTCTCAATAAGGGTCACAGGGTCACAAGTACCATGAAATAGCAGCAGTCTCAGAGCAGAGATGACTACAAAGTGATTGGCAAGAGGGTAACATATATAGTGCAGATGGGCTGGGAAGAGGGACCTTGCTTTGGGTGGGATAAGGCAGGATTGTGCTTGACTTCATAGCACCATTCAGAATACCAGGCAATTTAAAACTTATGAACTGTTTAGCTCTATAATTTTCCATTTAATATTAGGATCATTGGACCACAGGTCACTGAAACTGTGGAAACGAAGGCGCGTATAAAAGGTCACTACTGTGTTCCTTCTTTGGAATAGAGGCACTTGCCTTCTCTCCCACCCTTTTGGGATTCTACTCACAGCTCCATGCTGGCCATAGTTTCTATCCCCACTCATGATTCTCTGACATCTCAGCTGACGGGCGATAAGGGCTTCCTTTGGCCTACAACATTTAGAGATATTCTTTATGGGATGGCTTGAACCAACTGAACTCTGCGGCTTGCTCAGCACTTGCAGCTACATCCAGAGAGGGCTTTGACAGTCGGTCCAAGTCTTCCCTCTCTTAAGACAGCTCTTAAAATTCCCATCTACGGAGATGTTCAGTTCAGGCAGATGCTTTGGCTCCAGTAAATCAGCACTCGAGAGCCCTTTGCTTAGCTGCTAGGCTTCATCCCGACATGTGAAATTCTACATGAACTTCCTGGCGCACCACACACTGCAGGGACCCCTTTAACCCTGCACAGCCTGCTCAACCATGTCCTGTGTCAACTCCTTCCCTTACCAAAATAGGAAAGTCAAGAGAGACTGTCACCCTCCCAGTGACTGCGGACACTGATGATACACCACTGTTCCCAGAGACTGCGGACACTGATGATACACCACTGTTCCCAGAGACTGCGGACACTGATGATACACCACTGTTCCCAGAGACTGCGGACACTGGTGATACACCACTGTTCCCAGTGACTGCGGACACTGATGATACACCACTGTTCCCAGTGACTGCGGACACTGATGATACACCACTGTTCCCAGAGACTGCTGACACTGATGATACACCACTGTTCCCAGTGACTGCGGACACTGATGATACACCACTGTTCCCAGAGACTGCGGACACTGATGATACACCACTGTTCCCAGAGACTGCGGACACTGATGATACACCACTGTTCCCAGAGACTGCGGACACTGATGATACACCACTGTTCCCAGAGAGGTCAGAGCTCCAGAGCCTGGCATTTCTGGGGGAATGTGTTTTAGAAGGCTCTCTCTCTCTCTCTCTCTCTCTCTCTCTCTCTCTCTCTCTCTCTCTCTCTCTCTCTCTCTCTCTCTCTCTCTCTCTCTCTCTCTCTCTCTCTCCCTGTCTCTGTCTCTTTCTCCATATCCTGTTTTCTGCTCACAGCTGAAGAGGAAACACAGCACCCACTCCTTTGCTGAGTGCTCCACTAAAGCCATGAGTCACTGCAGTCTCTGCTCATGATACCTGGGACCGGCTAACAGTTGCTACATCTTACCATTCTACATCAGAGGGTGGTTTAAAATAATATCAGTGAGGCAGGGTCCTCGCCATCACCACATTAAACCATAACTAAAACTGTAGCCTCTTCCATCTTGTAAGAACCTGCAATGCCGACACTCAGCGCCAGCCACGAGGCAGGGCTCAGGGCCTCTGTTTCCTTCCTTGCCCTGTAACCATCAGCTTGGCTGACTCAGGTCTTTGAGGAGCTGTCCTTTTTAAAGAGGCCGCCCCTGCAAAGTGTCTTTCTGCAAATAAGTACTTCCTTGTTCAGGTTCAAATCACCTACCTCATTATGGGCTATTAACATACTTTACCTGTTAATGAAGATGTCCTTAGAAATGACCCTGTGAAGGGCTCTCCAAGTCCCAGGGAAACTAATGAGGAAGGATGTCACCAAAGCAGAGGTCAGGACTTTGACCCCGTTCCAGCCTAGTCACTGTCGGACAAGTGTCCTTGGGCTTGTGGGGGTGGTGGCATTGACCGCCTCCTGTCTTCCAATATGGTAAAGTGGAACGGTAATTACAATACCCGCTTATCTTCCAGGCTTGCTTTTTAAAATATCAAAAGGCATAAGCCACTCAAATGTGTTTTTATGAAGTAAAAATATCAAAGGGTATCAGACAGTCTTGCACACTCTGCCCTTGCAGAGGCGCGTGGCAACACACCCCCTTTGTTTTCCCTGTTCCTGTATTCCGAGATCCCGGCCTGTAGAAGGCTCTGGAGATATTCGCAGCAGGGCCATCAGCACCGCTGGTGTAACAGAGGCTGCCCCCTAGCCCCACATTTAAACATCTTTTAGTGGTGTGAACTTGTGCTGTTGCCCATGGCTTAGAAACTAGTCATAAGATGCCTTCTTTAGCTCTTGGGTCCCTGGCTGCTCAGACCTGATCCCTCCTGCTGTGATGAACTATGATGCCACAGACGCCAAGCCTCCAGAGACTGTGACCTCAAACCTCTGAAACCATGAGCCCAAACAAATCTTTCCATTTAAAGATGATTTAGCTTGGACTCTTGTTAGAGAAACGGAAAAGTCAACTAGCAGGGGAGGAGGGCGGAGGGGAAGACAGATGCTTCCTTTCTTTGTCTTGGGGAGATTTACTCCAAGACACAGTGCCGCTGACCCCAGTTGCAATCGCGGGTTCCCTCCATTGTGCTTATGTCCTCTGTATGCTCAGAAGCCAGCTAACAGCTCCCGTGAGCATTTCCCCCCATAGGCAGCATCTGGTGTTTGCTTCTAGCACAGCAAAGCTTCTCAGATTTCTCCACCAATAGAAGCTGTCACAGTTGCAACTGTCCCTGGAAATGGCTCCCACAGCTCTACCTGAGGACAAAGACCTTCTCAGATCCCAAAGCTCCTGCATGCTGAGCTCTAAACATGCCTGGGAGCTAGGAACGGAACTGAGACTTTGTGCCGTAGTTAAAATGATTCTACCATCCCTTGATCCCTGCCTGGAGATGGACGTGAGACCCAGAGTAGAAACATTTGGAGATGGGAGGATCATGCAGAGGTTTGGAGCTCAGCTCCACAAGGCCTCAGCTTCACTATTCACTCACGAATGATGTGCTTTCCATCTACTGCATGTTGAGCAAGGTGCCTAGTGATGGGGTTACCGCATCGAGTAGCGGCTATGACGACCACTCTGGCAGCTTTGGCTGATGGAGGTAGATGGCAGGCTGGGTGGGCATGGGCTGCAGGTGTGGGATATCTGGGTGGGTAAGATGCACATGGCCTGTGGACAGTGTGTCTGCAGGGGTGAGGCAGATCCAGTGCTGTTACATCCATAGTGATGGATCTGTGGTTGGAATTGTCAATCCCAGCATGCCAGGAGGTTGGCTTTCTTCCCCTGTTCTTGTCTCTTCTCAAGAACAGCAGAGTAGAGAGACAAACCAGTCAGAAACACTTCCTAGAGCACACACCGTTGAATAGTGTTAATTCTCCTCCAGCCACGAGACAAAAGCACTTTGACTTCACCTGAATTAAAAAATAAATCCAAATAAAACACCTGGTACAAATGCGGAAGTGCCTGTTGGCAAAATTCACACCATGTTTCAAAATTAATTCCTAAGCACAGTGGTGTTTGCCTTTGCTTTAGAAAGGGGAAAATGGCCTTCCTTTTCATTGTTTATTTCTTTCTTTCTTTTTCTTTTTCTTTTTTTTTTGACTGTTACAGGGGGAAATTAGACTGTATGGAATATAGACATTGAATTATAATCCAGTACAATAAACCTTTCTTTCCAGAAAGTCAAATGTTCTTTGCATTGAAGCTGACGTGTTCCTTCAGGATCCTCATAAAGATTCTACCCTTTCTTCTCCAGACACTCCTCAAATTAAATCGTCGCGACTTAATTCAACTTCAATCATTTTCTTTTTGTACAGACGGGGCTATTGCAGTAATCAGCCTCTCCGAGACAAAAGTGGGTCATGCATTTCCAAAGACAGTCTAGAGTTCACAGAGAATGACTAGACGTTCCTGAGAAAATAACACCCAAGCATTTGATGATGGTAGCGAAAGTCTGATTCTGCCTAAAGTGGTACACGAGTCACTGAGTTTAGAAATCAGGGCCCATTGATTTATTTCTTTAAAAGCCCTCTAGCTATTTAGTGAGCTTTTCCTCAATGTCTGTTTTTGTTTTTTTTTTCTGATTACAATCATTATTCTAAACGTGTGTAGAGAGAGCTGGCTTACTATGCAGTAGGACTATGGAGGGGAAGTCAGTAGAGTTCACTCCCTACCCTGGTCGGGCCCAGAGTCTCTAAGACAGAGCTTTTAGGTACCAGCAACCAGTGTGTGCCAAAAAGAAACAGAGTCAGACCGTCAGCTATGCAATAAGGCATTTCGTGTTACTGTAGAGGCAGTGGGTGTGATGTCAGAAGGGGAGACATCGAAAGCAGGGATTTCATGGGGCTGGAGAGATGGCTCAGTGGTTAAGAGCACTGGCTACTCTTCTAGAGGACCTGAGTTCAATTCCCAGCACCCACATAGCAGCTCCATGGGCACTGCATGCATGTAGTATGCTGCATGTATATGTATGATTCAGGCCCACACATGTGCACATAAGTGTTCTTATTAAGAATTGAATAAAGTATATGTCAGTTTGAAACCCATATTTGTGGCTCCTGTTCCCTCTCATGAACTGGTCAGAGCTGAAGAACATAAGACATTACTTCTGAGAAGGCAGAGACAAGAGCCAAGCTCATGGCTGTACAGATGAGAACTCTCCTGACCGTCCTGGGAGACCTTGCCATGAAATTTGTCGCTTATGAGTCATAGAAACAGCAGCGAGTCCAGGTCAAACTGCCCCAGTCGGTTGTGTTGTTGCATTTGTAGGTATTTTAAGCTCACCATGTCCAAATCTGCTGTTGTTTTTCTCTCTTAGGTTAGATATTAAACTTAATGGTCTTAGGTTAAAAGGACTGAATTGCTCTATTATGTTTAATTTTTAAAAACTGAAATTCTTGTCTTGGGGCAATGTCTATCACATTTAATACATAGGCTGAAAGTCAGATTTTTCTCTCTAAGCTAAAATTTAATGACTTAACCAACTAATTGTTATTATGAGTTTATCACAATCTGGGTGTGAGAATTTAGTGTGTGTGTGTGCGTGTGTATATGTTTTGAATGTATGTTGTGTATATGTTGTGTGTATGTGTGGCATGTGTTATGTGTGTTGTGTGGATGTGCATTTGTGTTGTATGTGTGTTACATGTGTGTTGTGTTGTGTGTGTGGTGTGTATGTGTTGTGTGTTTGTGTGTGTGGTGTATATGTGCTGTATGTGTGTTCTGTATATGTGCGTGGTGTGTGTATGGCATGTGTGGTGTGTACGTGTTGTGTGTATGTGTATGGTGTGAGTGTTGTATGTGTGTTATGTGTGTTGTGTGTGTTGTGTGCATGTGTGTGTGTGCATTTGTCTTGTATGTGTGTTATGTGTGTATTGTGTTGTGTGTGTGTTGTATGGTATATATGTGTTGTGATGTATTGTGTGTGTGCATTGTGTATGTGTGTTCTGTTGTGGTACGTGTGCTATGTGTATGTTATGTTTGTGTTGTGCATGTTGTGTATATGTGTGTGTTATGTGTAGTGTATATGGTGTGTGATGTGCATGTGTTGTAGGGGAGTCTCCTGTGTTCAGTGAGGATGGAATGACAGTGACAGAAGCTATGGAAAGAAGAGGAAAGGGCTGCAGAGCAGAAGAAGTGACCTTTGAACTGAGACCTGAATGAGATGACAGGCGAAGAGCCCAGGCATAGATGGCCACACTACTTTTGTTTCCAGAGAGGATGAAAACCTGTGGATTCCTTCTAGATTAATGTGGTTTGATCAAACAAGGCCCCTGAAACAATGGCCCTGGTGGTCCAACATCCATGGCGGCTTCAGGACTGCTGGTTGAGATGGACCTATCATACAAGATATGCCATGACAGCTGGAAGTAATTCTAGAAGATGATGTCCCCTCTCCCAACAAAGTTTGTCCTCAGGGTTAGGAACATCAATTAAGGGGTCTTTATAGCTGATATAGGGAGGGTTGGGGATTGGGGTGGAAATTATGTAGGCTCAGGGATTGCTTTGAAAAAAAAATGGGAAATTGGATGGAGTAATAGGTAGATTAGTATGAGCTTACTCACACTAATAATAACAGTGAGTAATAGAGTGAATACTTGTGAGCTATTATTTATAGGCAATTTACATTGGTATAGATTCTTGTATATTGATACAAATTCAAATTATATTGAATATGCTCCTATTTCTGTTTGCAATAGTTGTACATCTAGGCAAAGTTATTTTGACATATTATATGCATGCTTGCTTCTACCTCTGCTTAAGACATTTTGTATATTGATACAATTTTAGGCTATATTTATCATATTTCACTATACATTTCTACTTCTGATCAAGATACATATACATTGTTTACACTTTGAGGTCATTGCCTTCATTTGCTGCACAGTTGTTTAAAGATTGTTTAATATTCTAATATGAAGTCTTAGTCTTTAAGCTATATAGATATTAAGTATTATAGGTCTATAGTCATCCATGTTTGTTATACTTATAGTTAGACTAATCAGATTCTTTAGATACACAGAGATTATATTCCTCATAGATAGGTAATCTTCAACCACTTCAAAGAACTGTAGAATTTGGCATTTAAATAACTCAGGATTCTATTAATGTGAGACGATTGCTCGTGGCAGCACCAATCTATTCCCAAGAGAATGTTGAGCACTGAAGACACTCCACTTGGAGCTTGTTTTCTTCTTGGAAAAACTAGCCTTTGGGCAAGAAACTGCCCATGCCTCCACCACTAACAAAATACACATCTAGACAGGACAAGCAGAATACAACAAGAAAAAAGACAGCCAAACCTTGCCAAGACAGGGTAAGATGGTTCTGAAAAAATTTCCTGCCTCTGAAAATGGTCTGTCAGTTACTGTAGGCCTTAGCCAAAGTTGGTTGCTCCAACATTGCAAATGTGACTTTGGGTGATTGCCCAGGTAGCCAGTTGTCTTTGTTATTTATTGTACATTTTGGAAGTTGCTTGATTGTATTTCTTGTTTACTCAAGTAATATTATTTCCCTTCTCAGGTCTTCAATGGGGTTGAAGACTAAATAGTTGTAGTTACTTTCCTCTCATGACTTGGCCAAGCTATTTCTAATACAAGACTCCTTAGGATAGAATGATTATTGAAACATTTAGCATATGTTTTTTGTTTGATATCATTTACGCTGACTATAATTCTAATTTTTATACTTGATATTTGTTCTTATTGTATGTAGTTTTGTATTAGGCTTAGAACTATCATATTTAGACAAAAGGGGGAGGTGCTGTGGGAACCCCTTCAACCAATAGCCTTTAAGATACCAGTCCACTTGGGTGTGGTCTCTTATACTATAAATGCAGCCGTAAAGCTTGGGTGCTCTCTCTCTCTCTCTCTCTCTCTTTCTGTCTCTCTTTCTCTCTCCCCCCCTGGCTTCTGGATTCAGTTCCTGTTCCCCATTCATGCAGAGGACTGTGGTCTGTGAGTCTACCCCTAAGTAAATAACCCTTTATTATACTCAATTATGAGCTAGTGACCATCATCACTGTACTTTGAGAATTCTTTCCTCCATATTTTCTAACTCACCCTCCGTCCTCTGTCGTTATTTCATTCATACCCCCTTTTCATTTATCCTTCATCTAGGGATCAAATGCTTCATTTCCATTCTATGGTGGTTGTCCCTAAAATTTAACAGACTTTAAAAATTTTTCTGTGATGAATAGCATTTCAATCTAGCTGAAATTCAGACTGTTTAACTCTCGCACCTGCTTCGCCATCTGCCAGGTTACAGTTGTCTGGAAGTTCATATGGCCTCAGGCTTCAGCTGTAAAATTAGTTCAGGTTGTAGTGTATTTATAGTCACTGTTTGTCCTGAAATATCGGGAAGTTTATCCTTCATTCTGGCTAAGTGCTTTTCCTTTACAATTTTGGCTGTTTCATGGTCTACTCCTACATTTGGAGACAGTGTCGGCAATGTGTGTTGCCAATCACCCCCATGTTTTTAATTTCCTATATTATTGTTTCTGTGGTTATTGTGGACTGATACTTGGCATGTATGTCTGTGTGTTGTGTGCATGTAGCTGTCTGTGGAGGCCCAGAGGTGTCAGATCCCCTGGGACAGGAGTTACAGATGGTTGTGAGCTTCTGCGTGAGTGCTGGGAATCTAAGCTGGGTCCCTTGGAGAACAGCCTTAGCCACCGAGCCGCCTCTCCAGCCGCCTCTCCAGTGCTCTTCCTGCTATGTCTTTAACCAGGTTTCCGTCCACCTTTCCGGTGTCATGGATTGAAACTTCACACATGTTCATGTTTACCACCAAGGTTAGCTATTGCTACCTCCTCGTCTTTCTCCTCTGTTGTGGAATAACTTTTCTGTACACTGTGAATATGTGTCACTCAGATTGGTTTAATAAAAAGCCAATAGCTAGAAAGCATTTTCAGGGCAGAGAGGACACTGGGAAGAAGTTGCCAGCCAGACATGGAGGAAGCAAGAAAGCAGCATTGGCAGAGTGAAGGCAATAAAGCCACGAGGCAGAAAGTAAAGTAATAGAAATGGGTTGATTTAAGTTATAAGAGCCAGTTAGAAACAAGCCTAAGCTATCTGTCGAGCTTTCATAACTAATAATAAGTCTCCGTGTCATGATTTGGGAGCTGGCAGGAGGGACAGATAAATCTGCCTACACTCCTCTGTTTCTTATACTTACCTGTCTGTACTAATTTTCCAGAGTTATTATAACAAATTGCCCTAGGCTAAGTAATTTAGCAGACAGAAATGTATTATCTCTCAGCTCTGGAGGCTTCAAGTCTGAAATAAAGCTGTAGTAGCTTTAATTTCTCTGAAGTCTCTCTCCTTGCTTTGCAGAAGGCCCCCTTCTCCTGGTGTGCTTCTGATGTTTAGCACTGACTGTCAAAGCAACAGGATCTAGAGTCAGCTGGGAAACAAGCCTGTGGCATGTCTGAGAAGGGTTTCTAGATTGGGTTAGTTAAGGGGAAGAAACCCACCTTAAATGTAGGTGACAACGTTGCGTGGGCTGTGGTCCTCCTCTGAGTAAACAAGAGAACATGAGCTGAGCATCCCTAACTCCCTGCTTCCTGATTGCAGGCGCAGGGTCCCCAGCTGTGTCAAGCCCATGCTGCTATGTGTCTCCGCCATGATGGGCCACACCCTCATAACTTCAACTCAGAATAAACCCTTCCTTAACTCACTTTTGCTGTTTTGTTGTTGTTGGAGCACCATATAAAGGAAGTATCGTAATGGTCAAGCAGATTTTCCTCTCTGAGTCTCTGTCAGGCTGCTCATCCTCTGAGGCCTCCAGGACTGTTGGGGTAGGGAGTCCTGACTATCTTGGTTTAGTTTCATCTCCCCTCTAAAGGCCCTAACTCAAATTCTCCAGTACCATTCTGGAGTATTAGCAGTTAGGACGTCAAGATTTGGATCTTGAGGGCATATTACTCAGGCCATAACATAGTGGTCCATTTCCTAGTTTTACCGTCTCCAAATCTAGCCTTACAGAATTCTATTTCCTGGGGTCAGTTATTCAGAATGTTTCACCTTTAATCCCATCACATCCAGTGTTGAATGAACCACACTTTGACTTGCAACATCACTCATATGATTTTCTTAGGTAGGAAAACTGAGTCACGGGGAGGGGGGCGGTAATTTAGTTACCCATGTTGGTCACGAATGAAGGACATGCTCACAACCAGATCTCCTGTCTCTATGGAAGAAGAACATCAACAGGAGATGTGCCTCAGTGCAGAGAATTAGTTCATTCACCTGCCTGCTGTGAGAGTCAACAGACTCTGCTGGGCTCTCCTCAGTTAAACCCATGTTTGTAAATCCATGTGGAGAAACAACTGCGAGATCATGGCCTCCGTTTTGCTTATCTGCATCAGCGCCAGAATTCCATAGACTTCATCACAGTAGGGAGACCCCAGGATGTGCGTGCATCCGTCTGCCCTCTGAAATGCTCACTGCGCTGCAGTATTGAAAACCTTGGATTATCTGAAATTTCTGGTACGTACTTTTTGGGGGCATAAACCACATCAAAAACAATAGCAGACGGCTTGGTGGAGACTCCAAAGAGTTACAGTATGGTGTAGCAGCTTGATAGTTTTCTATCGTGAGACATTATGTATTTTCATCATCCAGGACTCGGTATACTGACATAAAGCCATAACCTCAGGAGATTGCCTTGGTTCTGGTCTCTATAATGGACATCTCCTGCAGCCTTAAAAATCTTTACCTTCACCTCAGAAAAGGGAATTGAAAACATTTTTTTAAAAACTCACCCTGCATTCATCCATGGCTTCAGGAATACGAAAAATGATCAGAAGTGGAATCATATAGCTGGAGTCTTTAAAGAAAAAGAAAGATGGATCAGAATCATAGGGACTGTCATTTTAGACCCCATATGCTCGGAGGGCTTCAAAGCCCCGTTCCTAGTCTCTTTCACAAAGGGAAGCCTGGCTATGCAGGTCTTCACCGCTGAGATTTAACAGGACAAAGCTACACGTTGGACACTTCAGTGGGTCTGCTGGGCAGCTGTGGGTGGATCCCTTGAGCTTGGCTTTTGCCTGCCCTGCCTCTCAGTATCCCATCCACCACTTCTATCACAGCTGTACGTAGCATTTTTAGATCTGGAAACCACCCACCCTCCCACTCTAGAGAATTCTAGTTTTATTGCAGTTAATACCACTGGCCATGGGGAGAAAGGAAATAGATGATGTCTCTAATTTCTACCCAGAGTCAGGTGACCATTTTCTAGCTGCACCATCACTGTCCTAGAGTCAGGTGACCATGGGCATAATTAAGGAGGTCCACAAGAGCCCAGAATAAAAGATAACAAGTATGTATTTATTTTGGGGAAAAAAAAACTCACAATAAGGGTAGACAGTTGTGGTCCTCTGTGGGTGATGGAAACTAGGAACCGAACTCCAACCACCAACCAACAGAGTTGAGCACTCTTCTTGTCTGTGCTTATAGTATCTCAGACCACGCCCTAATGGACTGATGCCCAAGAGCCTATTGGCTAAATGAATTGGCACAAGAGGTGACCATCTGCCAGCTGTGCTTTCACTGCCCTACACGTGACAATTGGGGTGGAAGGAATATTGAGCACGTAAAGCGATTTTAGTTAGTAAGAATAAATCTCTCTCTCTCTTTCCCTCTCTCTCTCTCTGTGTGTGTGTGTGTGTGTGTGTGCACATGTGCCTTTTTGTGCTTCCTAACTCTTCTGTAGGTAACTATTCCACTTCCACAAGTTTCTAGAAATGCAATATCAAGAAAGGACATTTGAGACATCCGAATTCCGTTGTGAATTTCTTGCCATCTTGTGCATCTCCCTCCATGTGCAGTTGTCCCTCAGTGTTGATGGAGGGTTGGTTTCAGCAAAGCCCCCTTTATCACAAAATACTCAAACCTTCATATGGTCAAGGCACCTTTGGAAACTGGTGTAGGTTCTGCACAGAGCATACAGGTGCCCCCATGGATGTTAACTCATTTCAGCAGGACTCCTGACTCACAGTGAGAACACTGCGTATGTTTGCTCTACTGTGCAGCTTAAAACACTGACAAGATTCAAAGGACTTGAGGTATTTAGTGCAGGCTCAATTTTTCTTTCAACCTGTTTACTTGAATCTAAGGATATAGAGGTCTGGCTGAAACATCGTGTAACATGTTTAGGAGAAGAATTTTTAAGTTGTATACTATTGCTGAGAGATTTTTTTTAATTCCCCAAGAAAACATCTCACACACACACACACACACACACACACACACACACACACACACACACACACACACACACTCACATATTTTAAGCTTCATTCACAAGAAAAATAAATCCCTTGCAGGCAGATCAAAGAAACCACTGATAAACGAGAAATTGTACTTTGCCCAAGACAGATTAATTCAGGGAGAATCATTTTGCAAGCATTCTGTGGTTTCCACATGCCTTGGCACAGAGGAAACGACCAAGTCAGAAGTGGATCTTGTATGTACTAAAGCACACAGGATGCTCATGGGCCAGTGGCCAGTGCTAGCAGTTACCTTTCTAAGTCCTTGTTTTTTTGAATTCCTCATACTTTACCTGACTTCTGTCTCTCCCATCCTGCTCAGAGCAGAGCACACAGGGCAGAATTCAAGCACTATATGGTTATGCCCAGCTGGAGGTCAGCAGTGGCTCATCTGGACCTGGCCCTCTACGTTACGCTAACTGATCTACAGTCAGGAAACTCAGTCTTGTTGATTTCAGATAGACGCTATTGATCAGTGAAACAATGCCACAGCAATTAATCATCGAATAATTATTCATGAGGCACCTTTAATTTGTCTTCTGTTCCTTGGGACCCTGTGGAGTACCCTTTATCTGTCCTATAACTAATGCTATTGTTGTTGGGAAGATGCGGTGTTTAATATGTATTAGATATGAAACAATGAGCCAGCCATGCAAATCAATATTTTTAATACAGGGGATGTTGTAGAGATAAAACTTTCTCTTAGACTCACAGAATAGGAAAATCCATAAGGATATAAATTATTTAGGAGGGTTTCAGTCTAAAAGGAGACTAAATGAATTAAATGAGACTAAAGGCATTGATGGCTAAAGAAATGCACAAATCTACTGAAGCAATATTCTGGAAACGTGGCAGCAAAACAGAGTAGAAAACCTTTTTTGTGGTGTCCTAGTTTTCTTTATGTTGCTGTGATAAAATAATGACCAAAGCAACTTGGGAAGGAAAGGGTTTATTTGACTTATAGGTTACAGTCTGTCATCAAGGTACACCAGGGTGGAACTCCAGGCAGGAACCTGGAGGCAGGAACTAAAGCGGAGAGCATGGATGAGTGCTGCTTACTGGCTTGTTCCCCTTGGCTTGCTCAGCAAGGTCTCTAATGCAACCCAGGCCCATCTGCCCTGAGGGTTTGGCTCTCCTCCATCAGTTAGCAATTAAAAAAAAAAGTTCCACGGATGTGTAATAGGAAAATCTGATGGAGGCATTTTCTCAACTGATGTTCTCTCATCCCAGGTGTTTCTATTGAACAACAGAAAGTAACTATCACCTATGGGAAATGAGACAGAAGGAACATATAGGACCATCCTCCACCCTGGGAATCGTGCCTTGTATTTCCATACTCTTCTGTAGGTTCTTTGAGATTTCTATGTATCCCACACAGTTTTCGTACTTCTCATTATATTTACTCATTTTACATTCATCACCCAGGAAACATCTGCAGAGTGTTGCCTTGTGCTACTGCTGTCCCCAGGTACAAAGTTAGAAGAATGGGTTTTTCAGTCTAATAAGCTTCAAGTCGATATCTTCCGATGACTAACTGAGCAATTCCTGACAGCCTTCTGCTTCTATGGGTAGTTGTACATCTACAGACTCAACCAATTATGAAGCAAAAAATAATTTTTAAAACTTACACCTATACTAAATATGTGCAAAATTTGAAAAATGATTATTCCTTAAGCCACAGTGTAGCGGCTGTTTGCATGGCATTTGCATTGTGCTAACTTTTACGTGAATCATCTAGTGATGGTTTAGGCTCATAGGAGGCTGAACGGGCTCAAAGAAAATGCTATAGCAGTTTATACAAGGACAAATACCCATGTATTTTAGTGTCCATGTGGGGGCCTAGAAGCAATCCCCCGCAGATACTGACAGATGACTATACTGGCTATATGTAATTTCTCAAAGCACCAATTAAACCTTGTTTGTTGGTGACAAAAATTCACCAATCTTCCTTCACCCTCATCAGTATTCCTTTATGGAATTATTCCTCTATTTTCCATGAAGGTTTGGGATGTGTTCACTGGAGACTGTTTGCCATTTTGAGTCACATAGTGACAGCATTCCCCTAGAAGCTCATGGGAACATCTCAATTCTTATCTACCCCTTAGCCTTGAACTTGCCTTTGAGTCCATGAATTATTCACATTTCTCTACTCCCCCCTACACAATTCTTGTTTGCTATTTAAGTTAATGGGTCTCAGCGTGTTTTGCCAATGGCTGGAGACCCTGTGAATTTTAAATGATCTTTCCCCTGGGACAGCCAGTTGGACAAGCGGCATGTGAGCCCTCAGGAGTACTGGCTGTCATCATCATGCTGTCTGTTAAGGTCTCATGACCTAAGCGCTCACATCTCTTAAAGCCCAGTAGATGGAGGAAGGAGAAAGGGGGACATGATGTGACCAGTACTTGGGAACATAAAAGAGATTCTGATGTTCTTGATGCATAGAGAGGAAAGGGGATTGACCCAGCTAGGGGACTAGGGAATAATCCCGTGAAAGGGACAGCTATGTGGCAGGATGAAGGATGCCAGACACAGAAGGCCTAGAACCTGGGAGGGAAGAGTGCCACGGTAGAGTGGGGGAAGGAAAAGACCTTTTACTTAAGCGATGTACCTGGAGAGCTGGAAGGAACGACACGGAGCACCCTTGAGGGGTGGAAATAGATTGGTTGTCACTTAAACAACCTGATTCAGAATCTGCAGAACTTCCTAAATTAGGCTAAGGAATTTGCAGTCTACAATAAGAGCAGGGGAGAATCACAGGAGAGATATTCTGTGTTGCAGAAGAAACGAGGCTTTGTGTTTAGCTCGTATCATAGCTGCATAACCTGGCAATCCCCTCGCTTCCACTCCCAGTGTTCATACTGGAGGTCGTCAGGCTGGGTAGTCAAAAGAGCATGGTTAAAATAGCAAATCCACGCGGCGTTCGTGGGTTGAAATCAGTTACAGAAGAAACCAGTTCTAGTCTTTTTACAATGTGAGTGGAAAAACACAAGCTTCTATAAGAAATACTATAGTGTTAACTGCTAGCCTGTTCAGCTCTGTAACTCAGAAAACTGTGTGCCTCAGAAAACCCCGTTAGCTCTGCAGATCTCTGGAAATATAGGGAGACACTCTGTGAGAGTGATAGCAAGGGGATGCTGTATGGTTTTAGAAATCAGACCCTCACATACACACACGTACATGCGCGTGCGCACACACACACACACACACACACACACACACAGACTGCCTTCCAGTGGTGCTTGTAACTTGTCCCTTTGGCCACAGGAAAGGAAATACCCAATGACCTCCTCCTCATCACCCCTAGAAGATCTCAATGCAGCATTAATAATCCATCATGCACATGCACGTGGGTCCTCACCGCTTTCCATAAGGATCACAGGCATATTGCACCAAGCAAGCCTTCATTAGCTTGCTTATTCCTTTAGAAGTCCTAACACTTCCAAAGCAGTCACATTCTTAAGAACCGGAGCTTGGGGATTCACAATTCAGTCCACAAGCATCACTACCCACGGCTCTCTTGAGACAATGCTCGCCTGTTCTCCTGAGATCAGGGTAGGAGATGTAAAAGAAAGTTCCTTCTGGTGCTTAGTTAACAGCCAAATTAATAATAATTAACTTAGCTTGAGTATATATTGTTCACTAGACACTAACTAGGCTAAGAAGCAGAATCTTGGCGGCCAATAAGGCAGCCTGGGACAACCTAGGGGGTTGATGTAGTTAGCAACTACCCAGAATGCTGTGGGATCATTTAAGTGATGCAGCTCAGTGGGTCTGATCCTTCTTATAGAATCTGGAACTCTTGAAATCCTACCTGCTCCAGCTTTCCATTGCAGGCAGCTAGTCTGTAGTACCTTTCTAGGCGGAGAGCTCCGCCCTGTCTGTTAGCCCTGGTCTCCGAGAATAGAAGTCCTTGGTAGTGAAGGTCAGATGGAAGCATGAGCTCCTGCAGACTCAGTGCTCACTAGCGCCATAGTGTTTGGGAAGGGGTGTCTGCGGTCTCCAGAGAATCAGAAGAGGACCCTAAGCACCAGGTGAGGAGGAAGGGTTGGAGGACAGCACCAATGCCTTCCATGCGCCTGACACACCGCTTCGTGGCAGAAATAATGACTTTGGAGTAGGAGCCATTTGGGGAAGGTGACTGAGGGGATTTGAGACCCTCAGCCTACACCTTAACCTTTAATATCATGGATGTGGAACAAAAGATTCAGATTACAGAGGAAATAATTGTCAAGCACAGCAACTTGATTCCAAGACAAATTATTACCAATAAATACAGTTAAGAAGCCACCTCCAGCTTCAAGGCTTTGGCATTTGTGGGTGTTTAAACCTGTTTTTCTAAGCAACACCGTCCACACAAATCCCACTGGCCATACCTTCAAATAAGGTCTTTGCCGTCAAACTGCTTGACATCAGGAGTTGTGTCTGGTGTGGCTGAAAGAAAAGAAACCTAACACTTCCGAAAGGGCAGCATAAATGCTGCCCGTATGGTTTCTCCAGTGCACTTGGGGGTCAGAGCTCTGGATGAAGTTTCCCAGACCTTCAGTCCTGCTTTCTGCTCTGCATCCAGATGGAGTTACACCCAGCAACCTTCCCCAAACATACCACCTGCAAGTCAAAAAAGACTTCTTAGTTCATGCTAAAACATGACTCCCTTCTTCAAGGAATGCTCATAGTTCTGATTTTATGAGATTTTATTTTATTTTATGGGATGCTTAAATTACTTTGCTTGCTCATTAATTCAGAGACTTACGGCCTCAAGATCCCAAATCCAACAGACTCAAAGCTTTAAGCCAATTGTGTCCATATTTCTTTTTACTGAAGGTCTCATTTGCAGAAATATTAGCTAAAAGAGATTTATAAGCACTGTAAGACTATCTCAGAAATAGTGCATCCATGGGGGCTGGAGAGATGGCTCAGAGGTTAAGAGCACTGGCTACACTTCCAAAGGTTCTGAGTTCAATTCCCAGCAACCACATGGTGGCTCACAACCATCTGTAATGAGCTATGGTGCCCTCTTCTGCAGGGACATATGCAGGCAGACCACTGTATACTTAATAAAAAAAATAAATCTTTAAAAAAGAAAAAAAGAAATAGTGCATCCATTTAAGTGCAGTTAATATAGAATTTGAAACAATAAAAATCTGTATAAAAAAACCATCTGGGGAAACTACACTGAATTTTAAGGCTGAGAACTACAGAGACTAGAGCAGGAACAGGACACAGAGAACTGGGAACTTTTTAGAAGTACATGCTGGGATTGGGGGTTGTCTGGTTGTTTGGGGGTTCTTTTAGAATTATTAATAGAATTTATTTGTGGAAGGGTTTTCAGTTTAGAGAAAAAAAATGAAGTATGGCAAGTTCTCACATATCCTGCCAAACTCAGCCACTCCCACTTTTCTCTGTTATTAATTATGGGATGGTGTGGTACATTCATACAGCTGGAGAGCCAATATTCATACGTTAGTATATTGACTGATGCCCGTAGTTGGTATTGTGTTAGATAGCCTATGGGATCTTGGCAAGTGAATATCACATGTACCCATTCTTAAAGGACCTATAGAATAGATTCTATGCCCTAAAGGTCCCCTACATCCTTAAACTTTCTCCCTTTGAGTTCTTCAAGACGTTTTGGAGTTTATCATTTTATATTTAAGTATATGACCCGAATCTGTCTGTATTTTCCTCTTGCTAGTGAGTTTCATATTTTAATGTTGTCTTCTTACTTATTCACATCTCCCCCCTAGCACAGAGACCTCCCCTGGGCATATCTTACAGGAGAGGTCTTCAGCAGAAACTCCAGTTTTCCTCAGGAGTATCTCGGTCTCCCTTCCATGTCTAGAGGACACCTGCGCTGGGAGGTTTTCTCCTTTCAGTTCTTCTCCTCTTACTCTCTCTGTCCGGCAATTTGGGATATCTGTGTGTGTGTGTGTCTGTGTGTGTGTGTGTGTGTGTGTGTGTGTGAGAGAGAGAGAGAGAGAGAGAGAGAGAGAGAGAGAGAGAGAATGACTGTATGTGAGTCTGAGTGTGTGTATGCTAGTTTGTATGTCTGTGTGCATGTCTCTCTCTCTCTCTCTGTGTGTGTGTGTGTGTGTGTGTGTGTGTGTGTGAGAGAGAGAGAGAGAGAGAGAGAATGACTGTATGTGAGTCTGAGTGTGTGTATGCTAGTTTGTATGTCTGTGTGTATGTCTGTGTGTGTGTGAGAGAGAGAGAGAAAGAGAGAGAGCATGTGTGTGAGAGAGAGTGTGTGACTGTATGTGAGTTTGAGTGTGTATATGCTAGTTTGTATGTCTGTGTGCATGTCTCTCTCTCTCTCTCTCTCTCTCTCTCTCTCTCTCTCTCTGTGTGTGTGTGTGTGTGTGTGTGTGTAGGACAAGGAGGCTGTCTTTCTTTTCTCTTGCTACCTTGAAAATCTTTTCTCTATCCTTCATCTTCAAGGGTTTAGTTACAGTTCGGGGAAGCCCTGGCAGAGCTAAATGTGACCGGGGACCTTTGACCTCCCTGTATTCCGTTTCTTTCTGTGGGTCAAGAGGCACCTGCTGTCAACTCTGTAAGTCAGCTGTTTGCTCCTTGGCCATCTTCAAGTATTCCTACTATCACTCACCCAAATGTTTGTTTCCCAAAAGCATCTGGAAGTTCTCGCAAGCTTTCCTTGCTTATTTGTCTGTTTTTCTCTGCGGACAATGCATTTCCAAACAGCCTGTATGTGACTGCACTACTCTTACTTTTGCTCATCTGTCATGTCCTTCATTTTACTGATTGTAGTTTTCAGCTCAAAAATTTCTGGTAGTTTTTTTTTAAAACATTGTTCCCACCAGTGCTGATTGCTTTTGTGGTCAACTTGATATAAGCCAGAGCCATCTGAAAAGCAGCAACAATAAAGAAAATGTCCCCATCAGATTGGCCGTGTACTTGTAAGTGGATCACTTTCTAGATTGATGTGGGAGGGCTCAGCCCACTGTGGGAGATGCCTCCCTGGGGTAGGTGGTCCTGGGTGATACAAGAAAGCAGGTTGAACCAGCTATTGGGAACCAGTCAGGAAGCAGCATTTCTCCATGGCTTCAGTTCTTGCCTCCAGGTTCCTTCTTGAGTTTCTGCCTTGGCTTCCCTCAGTGAGGGCCTCTGATGTGGATGTCAGACAAATAAACCCTTTCCTCCCCAGGCTGTGTTTGGTAAAGATTTTTATCACAGTCATAGAAAACTCTTTGTTCCATTTCTCTGTAGGAACGGTGAATCGTTTATTTGTATGTATTCTATATATGTATGCATGTATTTATATGTGTGTATATATGTTTAAAAACTGCTCTTTTTGAAGCCTGTTTACTGTTCTAGAGGCCGATGGACCTGGGAGAGTGGAGCTGATGAGTGAAGTAGACTAAAGGTTCACGCCATAGCCAACTTTATTTAGAGCATCAAACCATTTATACAAGAAAGGTCATAGACTATCATTCCTATGAGTTCAGGCTGCAAACACTCTAAGTAGCAATAGGAACGCGGCAATGGGTCATCTGAACCGCATCCCCTTCTGTCTGCCGACCTGGGAGGTGCACAGAAACACATTCCAGTAACAATCTCATGCTTTTAAAGACACTGAGGTCACAAGAGTCTTGTCCTGTTCCCTTGGAGTTTTCTCACAAGCCCTCAGAATCCTCCTCACACAGCCCCATTCCTGGACCGTGTTCTGGCAGAAGCCTACCGAGTTTTCTTTAAGATGTATGTTTTGAACTCTTTTCTTCAGCCTTTACTCATGCTCTGACCATCTGCTCAGCTTTCGCTACCTGATTCTGACCCTTAGGCGAGGCTATTGTTTCCTGAAGACGCTTGTTACCATGTGATGTCACCTGGGAACTGAAGGAGTTGTCATGACTTCATGCCCATCGTTCCGGAAGTCATAAATAGGCAGCTTACTTTCTCTGAGTCTGTGCCTGCCACCACCACACCATCTCACACAGTAGTCTGTACCAAGATTTTTGTAAGTGTGATGTTTATGTATTCCTATTATTTTACTTGTACAGGGAGACAGAAGCCCAGGTTTGTCCCAAATGGGGAGGTAGGTGTGTCTTATATGAAGGAGGGTACCTGAAAAAGCTTTTCTTTCCCTTTCAAGTCTCTTCATTGAATTTCAAACCCTCCAATTCACCCTTTCGTAGTCAATTCTTGTGCCTCTGTCTCCCAAGGGCACCTTCTTTTCACATTGCCCTAACAACATGCCAAGCAGAAACAAGTTGAGGAGATTTGCTTTGGTTCTTGGTTTGGGGGGTGGGAGGGTTCAAAGCATAGTCACATGGTTTCCCGGTACCCTGACATTGCAGCAGCAGGAGGAAAACTATTTCCCCATGGCCAGCCAGGACAGAGAAAGGCAAATGCTAGATTCCCAGTGCTTCCCCCCCCCCTTTTCTCTTCTTATTCTATGCAGTCATCATCCCATGGGGTAGTTCCACATAGCCAAGGTGTGACTCCCCCATCCGTTACTACTCTGTGGAAATGCCCGCACAGGCTCACCACAGCTGTGCTCTGACAGCCTCCTGGGTGACTTTAAGTCCATCAAGCGGGCGATGAAGGTCAATCATCAGCTCTGATTTTAACACTAGAAATTAGCCTTGACTCCCCCATACTTTTTGTGACCTCTTTTTATTTTCTGCTTTGCCCTAGAATTGTTTCCACTGGATGTTTTCGTTTTGCCTATGTGGCAGCATGAACGGGATCTTTATTTTTCATTGAGAAGTGAAATTCCATTGTCTGTGTAAAGGTATTACTCCATTGCTCATTCTCCCATGGAAGAGCATTTAGGTTTGTTCTGTGTTGGGGGCTCCAACAAATAAGATGACTGTGAAAATTCATGAACATGTCATTATTAAATATGTTTGTAAGTAAGTGTCGAGATGTAAGGGATGTAGAGATGGTTCAGCAGTTAAGAGCACTGGCTGTTCTTAAAAAAAAAAAACTTGGGTTCAATCAGCACCCATTTGGTGGTTCACAACCATCTGTAACTCCAGTTCCAGAGGATCTGACACCCTCTTCTGACCTCCACAGGCACTGAACATACATAGTGTATAGACAAATGTGCAGGGAAAATAATCACACACATAAAAATTAAAAACTTAAGCAAAAAAGAAAATACAATTATAAGTAAGTCTAATGAATAATGAAAACAAGAAAACTTCAAATCAAATTATACCAAAAGCATTTCATAGTAAAAACTTGTTACTGTAGCAAAACAGTGCTTTGAAGGAGATTAATAGCCCACTGTGTTATCATTTATCATTGCGATCACAAAAGAAAACCTTAAGCTAAAAAAAAAAAATTAACAAGTTAGGACTTAGCACTTGCCACGAGGGAGTGATGCATAATTTATCCTTTGGCCATATAACTTTCAACTTTAATAAAAATATATGAAGTAGCCATTTTCAGCCAGTGGACAACAGGTAGCTGGAGAGCCTTGTCTTTGAGAGCAAAGACATACACAACGTAAGCCCCCTGTTTACCTTAGTCTTTTGTCTGGGACACTCCAGATTTCAGCACAAAAAAGCTTGTCATGCCTTGTTACAGTTTGGATCTTCAGTGTCCCCAGCGTTTTTGTGTTGATGGCTTAGTCTCCATCTGAGGGCGCTGTCGGGGAAGTGGTGGGATCTGGGAAGCCTAGCCGGAGGATGGGGATCACTCGGGCTTGTGTTTGACCTTTATATTGGAGCCCCGGCTCCTCCCTCCCTCGTCTTGGTTCCTGCTCACCATGAAGGGTGCAACCTTGTCCTGCACGTCTGTGTGTGTGTGTGTGTGTGTGTGTGTGTGTGTGTGCGCGCGCGCGCGCGCGTGCGCATGCATGTGTGCTAGGATCCACTTTGCCACAGCCCCACAATGATGGAATGAAGCACACACAGAACCTCAGAAACTATGAGCCAAAGCAAATCTTTCCCCCTGTGGTGGTTTGGATGAGAATGCCACACCCACCCACAGCCTTAGGATTTGATCAGCTGATTCCCAGTTGAAGGTTCAGACAGTACAGCCTTGCTGGTGAAGTGTGCCGGAGGGCGGGGGGGGGGCGCTTTGAGATTACATAGCCTCACTCTACTTCCAATGCCCTGTCTCTCTACTTTGACTCTACTTTGAGCTTGCGTTTCAACAGGTGAACTTGCAGCTTTCTGCTCCCGTTGCCATGCCTGCCACTTGCCGCTATGCCTCCCTGCCGCCATGATGGTCCCTTATCCTCCTGGACCTATAAGCCCAAATAAACTCTCTCTCTTGTGAACTGCTTTCTGTCATGGTGTTTGTCACCACAACAGAGACATTGACTTCAACAAATATTTTGCTATAGTGATGGACAGGTGCCATATTAGTTACATAATCTGACGCAGTGTAGTGACAGGGAGGAAGGAAAACCCATCCACCTTCAGTGCTACCAGTGTAACAGACCGCTTAAGCTGGCTGTCACATTATGAGCCTCAGAAATTTGCATTGACATCCCATTAAGACTTTAAACACACATCAACTTGAGTATATGTATTATGAGACTGGAATTATGAGAGAGTTTGCAAAGCATTTTAAACCACCATCATAAATTTATGCACATAAAGCCCATTAGGATTTCTCTAAAGAATTCGCATCTTCTTCTCTGCCCGCCTGGTTTTGTTTTCCACACTGTCCTTGTAGAATCGTCTCCCCTGGGGTTTGAAGGAAATAATTTAACAGTTCGTCCAGAAATAAATCTTGCTAGCAGACCTCCCATTTTCTAAATATATGGAGCTGTTAGTTTTACTCCTGCACCACCGCTGCACAGAATGCTGACTTGGAGGCCAGCTTCTTTTGTCTTCCCATTCTCAAATTATGAAGTCCAGCAGATTTTAACCTCCGTCATGGTCACTGGGAACGTTGCGCAGAAGTTGCCATAGTGTTTTCTTTCTCTGGGTCAGCTTAAAAGAACAATTTTTGTCTTTGGTTTAGTGTTTTAGCTATCTTTTTAGGATACTGTTCATGATAGAGTACGCTTCCTGGAAACATGTAATGCTTTTAAGGCTGGCAAATTCTCAGTCATTACCATTTAAAACATTTTCTCTGATTTTTTTCTCAGTTTCTTCATTTTAAGACTCCATTCATCACCACATTAGAGTTTCTCCTTCAAGCCCCTTTGTTTCTTAACCACTTATATTCCTCCCCCACTTTTTTCTCTTAATCAAATGCTGGTTAAATTTTCCTGGCATTCCCTCTCTTTGGGTGTGTATGATCTGCTACTATGCACATTCATTGCATTTTGATGCAATTTAAGTCTCATGTCTCTTTTAATTCCCAGCATTTCCTTATTGTTGCATTTATAGCCCCTGCTCTACCTTGATCTGACTGCTCTGTCCAGACTTGCTGGCCTCAACTCACTGTCTACTAGTTCTGTGATCTCATGCACAGTTTATCTTCTCATCTATGTGGCATTTTTGTTTCTAAGACACATCCCATTTGAGCCCTTTAGACCCAAGTGGAAATCTTTGTTCCTTCAGTAGAGTGTGCCTTCTTCTGAGGACAATTCTGCCCTCTCCCTCTCCAGTGTTCTCATGAGACAGAAACAGTTCTTCAGATATGCATGCACCTTCACTCAGCTAATAGATAACTTTATGTACCTTGGACAATTCTAGATACTTACAATGTGATTTGTGTCTACATCATCCTGCCATCAATATCTTCTATCTATCTATCTATCTATCTATCTATCTATCTATCTATCTATCTATCTTCACCATCATCTATTTATCTACCTATCTTCTACCTATCTATCTTTCTATCAATCATCTATCTAATTATAAGTTACTTTGAAAAAATTAAAGCAAAATTAGTGGATTTAAGTATGTAGACTGTTCAGCAGAATGTCTTAAGTTTTGAATTACAGGTTCAAAGAAGCATTCATTGGGAAGATTGTAGTTGAAAAAGAGGAGGAGTCAGGCACATGGAAGGGGAGGATGGACTTCCAGGTAGGAGGAGCAGCAGATGTGATGATCCTGAGGTAGTAGCATGCTTGGCACAAAGAAAGCAACACAGTTGGAGGGGAAGGAGCATGGTGGAGAGTGGATGGAAATGAGGTCAGAAAAGAAAGACAATCAAATCCTTAGGGCCGTGTAGGCAACTTAAGGATGTTGCGTTTCATTCTGCATCAGATGGGCAGGCCTTGGAGATTTTGTGCTAAGATGTACCTCATCTGACTTAGGATCTTACAACATCACTCTGGAGCCTGTGTTAGGTCTAAACTGCAAGGAGAGCATAGGGACAAAGCTGGCGGGTCAGTTAGAAGATGACAGCCGTATTCCAGGAGACACAGAACAGCAGCCTTGAGTGCTATGGCCCCCGTGGAGCTCAGCCGAAGCAATCAGATTCCGGATGTGGTTTGAAGGCTGAGCTGATGGATGGGCTGTAGGATGAGACTGGCGACAAAGGATCCAAGATGGCTCCGAGGTTCTGAGCAGTCAGCAGGGTGGACTTTTTGAGATGCCAAAGTCTGCTGGAGGAGCAGATATTGTCACGGGGGAGGATGAGAAATGATAAATTTTGAGCATGCATTTGAGACATTTATTAGATGTCTAAATAGAGATGCCAAATAATTAGTCAGATATATGGATGTGAAGTTCAAGGAGAGGTCTGGCCTGCAAAAATGAACTGGGAGTCATCCGTACATTTTAGTACCTAAATGCACGTGTAACTGGTTGGAATTATCTTGTGGTGGGATTGATTAACTGGTTAGGGGCTGTGGGGGCAGTGAGGACTAAAATCTTGACCTTTCCAACCTTAAGGGTCTGGGGAACAGGGATAGGTCAAAGAGTCTGAGGCTGAACAGCCATAGTTATGAGAAAGAAAGACGATAATCCCAGGAAGCTAACGGGTCAGAGGAGACGATGCATGCATGACTCCAGTGAAGGTAACTGCA
Organism: Ondatra zibethicus; assembly: GCA_004026605.1. Classification (NCBI taxonomy): domain Eukaryota; kingdom Metazoa; phylum Chordata; class Mammalia; order Rodentia; family Cricetidae; genus Ondatra; species Ondatra zibethicus. The sequence goes on from PVIU01000954.1 coordinate 103,850, forward strand.
TGGCCAACGATGACAAGGGCTAAGATTGGGCTTGATTGGAGAGTGCTTCAGAGAACACAGGAGAAGAGAAAGCAGACAGAGAATCTAAATGAGCTGCACAACTCAGCATGCTTTAAAGGGATGCAAAGAAATGAAATGCTCTTTGGCAGAAATGTAAGAGCGAGAGACAGTTCTGCCTCTTAGGACCAGAAATTATAGAACGTTCTAAGGGGGTGAGAAGGGGGCATTTTTGAAGTGATGTCACAGAAGGAGGTTGATGGAGTTGTCACCAGTAACGCGGACGGTTAATTCATAACAGGAGGGTGAGCGAGCAGGTGTGCAGATGGGTGCTGATGGAAGTCTGTAGAATATTCCCTGACCTGATGAGTGCTGTACTGTGCAGCCCGGGACGATGACAGTGCTACGCAGCCCGGGACGATGACAGTGCTGTGCAGCCCGGGATGATGACCGTGCTGCCTGCTTTGTCAACTTGTCACAGCCTAGAGTTATCCAGGAAGCATGTCTGGATGAGGTCTTGTGGGCATGTGTACCCACCTTAACCAGTGGGAAGACGCACCCAGTACGGAGTGCAGAGAATCCCAGACTGTGTAATAGTAGAAGCAGCTGTCTGAGCAGCATGCATGCCATTCGTCCATAGCTCTCTGCTCTTGATGGTGGATTTAATAAGACAAGTTCTCTCTGGGTCCCACCACTATGACCTCCCCGCCAGGATGGACTGTAACCCGAAACTGTGAGCCCAACCAACCTCTCCTTTCAGTTGATTTAATCAGGGGTTTTTATCTCAGCAACAGAAAACAAAGCTGGAAACTAATCCCCTTCATTCATCGATAAGTACTATTGACTCTGCACACTTATGCTATTGGCCATAGGAAGAGAAAGTTCTCCGAGGCAGGTTCTGTTAGTGCTTGGAACTTCAAGTGCAGTGTGTATAACTCTTTGTTTGGGAGAAGGTTCCTACTGGGATGAAATCCAGGAGGAATGGGTTTTGAGTGCTTAGGGCCTGTGATGATAGATGATGCTAACTGGGTTCTGTTCTGTGGAAGGAGAAGATTGGTGGAGACTAAAATCGTTTTTCATTGTGGCTCTTAGGACACTAGAAGAAGTCAGGCTAGTGAACTGGAGGTTAACAATCTGCTTTTGTTCTTACTACAAATTTAAGCCATTACTTTATTATCAGAATGTTTGCAGAAAGGCGTTCTATGATCAGGATGTATGAAAGTATATATTTTTTCATGGTTCTGAATTAGACTTCCCCCCAAGTTCCCACATGGCTATTTAGGATGTCCCAGAGTGTTGTGTCATTGAAAGTACAAATGGGACATAGGAATATAAGCTAATGTGAAAAGAAATGGGATCATATCAGATTCATGGACATTGATTTTAAAAAAAAATTCTAATACATAATTTTCTAATGAAAAATTTAGTTTTCCTCTTATGAAATAACGGTGGAGTGTGATTAAATTATTTCTGCCCTCATTTTATTCTTCATCTAATTTACTTTGTAATTTCTCATACCTATCCCAGGTCTGTGCATCACAGACATTCAATATATTTTTTAAATGAATGAGTCTATTCTAATTTTAAGGTTTTAAATTTTTTTCTCTTTCATTCTCATTATTGCTTGATCGTAATATATCATTTTCAGGGTTCTTCTAAAGATAAAGATTTTAAGATTGGCAACATAAAACCTAAATCTTACTTGAAGGACAAATTGAGTATTGAAAGTCCAAATCAATTTGCATGATTGAATTGATGCATAAATTGAAGCTTTAGTCATAGGACAGTGAATCTAAATAATTTATAGCAAGACATTGGGACACGACTCAGAAGTAGAGATTAGTCTAACATACACAATGCCTGAGTTTGAGTTCAAGCACTGAGAAACGTAAATAAAATAAAGTTGTATAAAATTTCAATGGAGCTAGTGATGTCTAGGTAGCCCACGGATGAAGAGAGTAGGGGAAGAAGGCAAGGGTGGAAAGAAGGAAGGAAGGACAGACTAGGGGGTAGAAACTGGAGGAAATTTTTATAATGCTATTTTATGTGCAAGTGTGTGTGTGTGCATCACCAGTGTGTATGAACCTGTGGAGGACAGTGTAGGGCATCAGACCCTATGGAATTGGAGGTACAGACGGTTGTGAGCTGTCTGTCACACGGGTACCAGGCTCTGCAAGAGCAGCCAGCGCTCTTAACTGCTGAGCCGTCTTTCCAGCCCCATAGAGGGAAGAAGTTCAGCTTGAATTACTTAGATTCGTTGTCAGAGTGCTTCCTAAACACAGAGCTTGCTTGCTTGCTTCCTTCCTTCTTTCCTTCCTCCTCCTTTCTTCCTTCCTCCTCCTTTCTTCCTTCCTTCTTTCTTTTCTTGACTTTTCTTTCTTCCCTTTCCTTCCTTTCTTCTTTCTTTTTTCTTTCTCTTTAGAATTGGCTGCTTTATTCAAATAAAGCCCTACCTTTTCTCCACACACAACAGTGCTGTACACTTTGCACTTTCTGTGGCATGTGCTCAGTCTATTGCCAGCTCCTAGATGTGTCTGGGACTGCTGAGCTTGACATGTCTTCCTCTGTTTCTCCATCCATTCTGACCTAGCCTTGAAGGAAAGCTCTTTCTTTGATGTGCAATCAGGAACAGAGATGATCTCCACTTGCAAAAGCTAATTAATAAATTATAGAAATAATTGAAAAAGCAACCAAAATTCTTGAGGCGTAAACCGAGGAGGATGACTTTCTGGTTCAGTTCTTCAGTACTAGGTTAACAGATCCAGCTCAGAATGGTGGACTGAGGACTTAGAAAAAGTTGATCCTCTAGAAAAGCAGCCAGAACATGCGCAAAAACAGCAAAATCTATTTTTCCCGAGGTCTGGAATTAACCAAGGCACTGCAAAACTACCAGGGGCTTGTGGGTGGGGTCAAGCATCAGCGTGTGGGTGAACTGGGGAGCCTAACGGTTTTCACTTCCTTAATCCCAGCAGCCCTTTCCCTGCTTCCCTGTGGCCTTGAAAGCCAAACTGTGATAGCTGAAAACTATTTGCCTCGGGGGCCCCAGGAAGGCGCGAATGCCTCTGAGCTCCCCCAAGCCCCGTCTCACAGGATTGTCTCTACTTGACCTGATTGGCAGCTCCCTTCAAAGCTCTTTCCTTGGCTGTCTTTATTTGATCTCCCTCAGAATTGGTTCTGTGCAAACAGTTTCATACCTGAGGCATATTTCAAAAACAACTGGAGCCGCCTAAGGGGAAAAGGCATTTGGACAGAAGAAAGGACTGGCAATCTCTCTCTCTTTTAAAAATAGGATTTATTTTATTTTATTTTCAGTTATGTGTATGGGTGCTTGTCTTTGTGCAGCAATGTGCACGTGAGTGCAAGTGCCTGTAGGAAACACACAAACGAAGAAAGCATTGGATCCTATGGAGCTGGAGACACGGGCATTTGTGAGCCTCAACATGGGAGCTGGGAACTAAATCAACTCCTCTGGAGGAGCAGAAGCATTCTTAACCATTCAGCCATCTCTCCAGCCACAGTATAAGAATCTTAAAAGGAAAAAAATTGAAGGACATAGTCACTGTGAGGTTTGAAAAGCTCTGACACACTCTTGGGATTCAGACAGCCACGTTCCATGGCAGGGCTGTAAATGTCCCTATGGATGACTTTAAGGGACCCAAGCATCTCACCTCTGGACGACTTGGAGTCTTTGGGCAGGCAGTAAGTGATGGCCTGGTTGGAGTTCTGAGAATGTGCTGGAATATGGACATTCCTTAATGTATACAAAGTCTCCACAAAGAGTGGGGTCAGTGTGTGTAAGGAGTTGTCCTTTGGATTCTTAGCTGACCATCAAGCTAATGGAAGAGAGGTCTCAGCAGCCACATGGCAGAGAGCAGAGACTTGGAAGAATGACCCCCCCACACACACACACACAAACAAGCAGCTGCAACATGAAACCCCAGAACAGGAGAGATCTCACATCCCAAGTTTATCAAATGTTTGTTTTTACACACACACACACACACACACACACACACACACACACACACGAAACATGCAAAGAAACTCAGGAAGATAATGCATGCATATGGGGGAAATGGGTATCACTAGAAGTTATTCCCAGAGAAGGCTATAAACAACCATAAATATATTCAAAGTACTATAAGAAACCATAGTCAAGGAGTTGGACAAGTGTCAGAGCAACATTTACCAAGCAGAGAACATCTGTGGAGAAATGGGGACTTGAGAAAGGACACAAAGGGACATTTTGCAGTTTCCAGTACAACAACTGAACTGAGAAGGCCACCAGATGGGCTTCACAGCAGCGTGAGATGACAGAAAGAAGTCAAAACCAGAACTGAAAAAAAAATAATAATCAGCACAAGGAGGCCATTTATTGTGTTTTATAAGTCACATGACCCAGGGAAGTCAAGGTAAAATTGAGTTTGGGTCTGAGACTCTAAGGGGAAAGTGGATTGAATGCCAGAGAGCAATGGTGGTAGAGACTGGAGCTCTGAAGTCCAAAAATAGAAAAATTTCCCAGTTCTAGAAAGACAACCCATGCTTCCCCATCTTTTGGTTCTATCTGGGCACTTGGAGGATTGAGCTACCTCACCCGACCCCCACAGCCCACCAGTTCGTAGCCTCTTTCAGAAGCACACTTATAGGCACAGGCAGAAATAATGGTTTACCAACTGTCTGGGTGTCCGTGGGTCCAGTCAAACTGGCAGATGAAATAAAACATCAGAAGTGGATACTATTGATTGCCTTCCAGCATCCCTTCCCAGTGTATGTTTGGGTTTTCTCTCTCTTCACGGTTTCCTGCATGGACCTCTTGGGGAGCTGGTCCAACACCTCAGCTCTGAGACTCAGCCTAGCTAGGCCCATGCTGCACATTAACCTCATGTTGAGAGGCATGGAAATATCCATATTGCCTGAGACCTTGGCAGGAGAGTCTATTGTAATTGGCCTGGATGAGAACCCAGGCATTAGCACAAAGTAAAATGGGTTTTAAATAGTTGTGTTGGGCATGTTCTATGGATTGACTAGTGCCCTTCCAAATTCATAAACAGAAATCCTAGGCTCCAACACCTTATTTGGAGCTAGAATAGTTTTAGGTATGACTAAGATGAGGTTCTACTGGAGTGGGCTCTAATCCAACACAAATGGCATCTTCATAAAAAAAAAAAAAGAAAGAAAGAATGGAGAGCTAGAGATGGCTCAGAGGTTAAGAGCTGCTCTTGCAGAGGACCTGGATTCAATGTCCAGCATCTACATGGAGGCTCACAACCATCTATAACTTCAGTTCTAAGGGATCCCGTATCCTCCTCTGGCTTCTGCAGGCACTGCATACACGTGGTGCTCATGCATACAACCAGGCAAAACTTGTATACATGTAAAAATAAACAAATCTAAAAAGAGGAGTCATAAGCATGCAAGAAGGAAAGAAAGGTGGATTCCCCCTGCTCTCGAAACCTGCACCGTGGCAAGCAAGCACCCACGCTCACATACATGAGCTTAAACACACACATGCATCACACACACAACACACTCAAGAAAGGCAGAAAAAAGAAAGAGGGAGGAGAAAGGAGGGATAGGGGACACATCATGTTGTCACCTCCATCATTTGATACACTGCATCTCCAGAAGTGGGAAGTGATAATTGATGTGCAGGTCACACATCTAGGAAGCTTCATTTCAGACTTACAAGACAAAGACAGCTCCAAGGTGGTCAGCCACTGGCTAAGTGGACTCTGAAGCTTAGGTACACGTCAATGGACACAACTAAATATCATCCTCGCCATACAAGCATATTCAAGTTACCAATGGAACACAAGGGTAGATACTAACTACCTGACTAATGGGAATGATGCTGTCCTGACCAAATAACTCCATGCTTGCTTCCTAGACGGTGTGTCACAGTGGTAGAAACCTCAGAGCTGTGGCAGCTGCTCTGTCACTTGAGAATAAAAACAACATTAGATGCAATGACAACAAAGAACAGTGGGATGGGGGAGGGGGAGGAAGTGCCAAGTCAGGCTCCAGCCGTGCTGATTAAATACTTCAAATGATTTCTGTCTCTTTCTTCTTGTGCCTGATATTGATACCACATCAGTTTATTTAAAAGTAACTAAGACTCCTGATGAAAATGCTCATTTGATACCAAAACATGTAAATGTCCACATCCATCCCCATTTCCCATCTCCACAACCCAGAGACACGTTCCATTTACAAGCTACCATGACTCGTTCCTTCGGTTTAAAATCTGTCTACCTACAGAGAGCTATATCTAATTTTCTACCCCTTCATTACCTTTTCTCATTTGGAATTGTGCCACAAACATTTGTATGATTGGGTTAAACAAACTCTTGGTTTTACTATTGGATTTTTCCCAGTTCTAGCCATGATCTCAAGGAAAGGGTTTTTGGTTCACCCTGCTGAGCATTAATGGTTGGAGGGGAGGGGATGCTTCATCATTAGAAACAGGTAAGTGCAATGGTGAACGGCAAGGTCAGGTGGCAGCGAGAGAGCTGGACCTGCGAGAATGTTAGAGTTAATAAAACATGAGGTCTCGAGGGGAGAGGTGGTCAGGTGGCCAATAGCTTCCTGCTCCACCTGACCCACAGTGCAGTCAAGCGTGGACAATCAGGATCTAAGGGTGATGTCCCTAAACAGGAAGTCTTTTTTCTTTATCCTGTTTCCTAGACCTGAGCCAGTTTTGAGATCTGGGACACGGTGACAAAGAAGAGATGTCTTCAGAGAAAGGAAACGCCACTATGACAGCAAGTGGGGTGGTATTTTGGACTGAGTTTCTGTTCCTTACACAGGGAAAATTCTGCCCAGTAAACAAATATAGATTTTCTAAGTCTTTGAAGTACTAAAACTTTCAGGATAATGTCCCTTTCTCCTGGGCACCAAATCATGTTGAAAGTCACGGCACGGCACACCCCTACATGAATACTTCATTTCCAGACAGAAATTCTGTAGTTTTAAAAATACAATGGCAGGTGTTAGGCAGAACTGCAAAACAAAGCAAATGTAGAAATAGCTACAGCACAGAGAAACAGCTCCGGGATGGCTTGGGAAGTAACATGAGCAGAGCAAAGCCATGAAAGATCGATTTGGCTCCAGCAAGCAAAAGAGGAAGTTGTACAGGCCACTTTGGGACTGAGCTTGGATCCTTCAGCTGTACTTTAAAAACGGAATTCTTGGTCCCATGCCTGTTCCTGCACTCTGCTTTACTTCTTTCGTATAACTGATTGTTTATGAAGCCTTTGGAATTCCTAATTGGTGGGTCAGACAGAATCCAGCTCATGCTGTTAACTTCTGGCTGAATGGCTACCTGGCGGCACATGCCAGGGAGTCAAAATCAGGTTCCAAGGCTATGCCAAGATTTGGGTTTCAGTGGGCGCATCATTACTGTAGACATCTCCACAATCTTGGGGATTGATAGGGATACTCTCCCTTTAGGATTTGTTCTAAATTCCACATGACATCCTTCCTCTCCACAGATGCGTGGCCTGAACCACAGCCTGGGCCTGTGGTAGGATTCTTTCTTCTCCTTGGGGACACTCAAAGCTGGAAGCCATCAAATGGCTCAGAACAACATCTCAGCATGCATCTCACACAACTACTGCAGTTAAAGTTAAACCTCAGTTGATTTCACAAAGGTCTGTAGCTGCATTCCACTATATTAGGTTTTTATAAAGCAGGTGAATGTAATAGGGACCTGTAGGGAGGTACTGCCTCTTAATTATTTGAGGATGATGTTAAATTTTGTCATCTCCCCATGACTTACCTTTTTTACCTGAGAGGTAGCCTCCTCTGCCAGTTCTTACTCACAGGCAAATGAATACATTTGTGAATTTGTATGTCCATTTCAATTACAATTGGTAGACTTGGGAAATGGCCAGCGGGTCCTCTTGTGAGCTGTATCTGGGGAAATGACCCACGTGCTTCCTGGCCTGCAGGTGCCCTACTTATTTGCAGGTAGGTCCAGCTTGAATCGTCTAATAGGCTAGACACTGCCCCCTCACACATTGAGAGTGGGGAACCACTAGGGGTCTGGTGATGGAGAGAGGGCCTGCTTTTCATCCAGGCTGCTTGGCTAGCTTACACCCAGAATAACCACACAGAAACTGTATTAATTAAAACACTGCTTGGCCATTAGCTCTAGCCTCCTATTGGCTAACTCTCACATCTTGATTTAGCCCATTTCTATTAATCCATATATCACCACAAGGTTGTGGCTTATGGGGAAAGATTTAGCATGTCTGACCTGGCGTCTCCATTGCAGTTCTCACTCTCTGCTTTCTTCCTTCCAGAATTCAGTTCTGTCTTCTCTGCCTACCTAAGTTCTGCCCTATCAGGCGAAGCAGTTTCTTTATTGATTAACCAATGAAAGCAACACATAAACAGAAGGACCTCCTACACTATTTCCCCTTTTCTGTTTAAACAAAAACAAGGCTTTAACTTTAACATAGTAAAATTACATATAACAAAACAGGCATCAAGCAAAAACTACAGTTACAATATTTATATCTATTTTATCTTTTATCATAACTGAGGAAAACTATAATAATAACTATCTATTTTTCAACTCCATCAAAGACTCCAGAAGAATATAATACTACCTAAGTAAACAGGAAGTGCATTGTAAGCAACTTCCAAAACTCTAGAATTGACAGAGACATCTCGCTGCCTGTACAGTCACCCAAAGTTCTTCTGTACCATTGGGGCATCCATCTTCAGCCTACAGGCCCATAGGATCCAGCAGACTTTTCCATGAAACAGGAAAATTTAAAAACAGTTCAGTCACTTTCTTCTGTATCCTGCAGAATGTCTTGCAGACTCTTTCATGAAGCTGGAACCCAGAAGGATCATCTCACCTTTAGGCAAGTCATCTCTCTGTGGGTACTTCATGTCCAGTGAAGCAGTCCAGGCAAGAGCAGTTTCTTGCCCAAATGGCTAAGGAGCCTCTTCGATGCCCATCTTCCTCTTGAAGTAGCTTGGTGCTGCCAGGAGCAGATATGTCTCTCTGACATGAAAAGTCCTAAATTTTTAAAACATTTAAATGCCATATTCTGAAGGTCTCTGAAAGATTTGAAGAATATCTAACTGAAATATATCTCTATATATCTATAAAATCTAACTAACATGACTACAGGCTTGACTATTAAAGAAGACTCTCTATTAACCTATATTTCTTAATTATACATTACATTTTTAAATGAGCTACACAATCACAATACCTTAATCAAGATCAGAAATACATACACATATAACAAAATTGACCTTAAATTTGATTCAATAAAGCAAGATCCATACCAATGCAAATTATTCATATCTATATCATATCCTCCTTTAAATGTAAAAGAACATTTATAGAGAAAATTTTGCCTTCACAGTGCCTACTTATAATAATTCTCAGCCTACTAGGAGATATCAATGGACTATTCTCCCACAGGGGATGCTCAATAGTCCCACATTGTGCCACTATTTTGTAAGTTAGCCATTGGAAATAATTCGTAAGCAATTTTCTAAGTCTATAATTTACCATTACATGGATGACAGTTTGTTATCTGATTCAAATACAGATACTTTAGAAAAGATGTTTGAAGAAGTAAAGAAAGTGTTGCCTAAATGGGGATTGCAAATTGCTCCTGAAAAGATTCAAAGAGGAGATTCTGTTAATTACCTAGGTTACAGAATAGGTTTACAGAAAATTAGAACACAAAATACACAAATTAGGAGAGACCAGTTACGGACTCTTAATGACTTTAAAGATTGTTAGGAGACATTTCCAGTCTATGACCAGCTGTTGAGATAACACCTGATCTAATAATTCACTTAAACAAAACCTTAGATGGTGATAAATATTTGAATAATCCCAGAGAATTAACAGCTGAAGCAGAAAAGGAAATGACAATGGTTGAGGAAAAATTATAGGAGGCACATATGCATAGGGTGAATCCAAATCTTAGTTGTATCCTAGTCATATTGCCTTCCAGAATTTCTCCTATGGGAATTTTAATGCAGAGGAAAAATATTATTTTAGAATGGCTCTTCATACCACATAAATCAAGTAAAAAATTAAAAACTTATGTGGAAAAGGTCTCTGAATTAATTATAAAAGGTAAACTGAGACTTCGTCAACTAGCAGGTATAGACCCAGCAGAAATTATGGTGCCTTTCACTACTGATGAAATAAAAAAGTTATGGGAAGACAATGAACCATGGCAAAGAGCTTGTGCTAATTCTTTGGGAAAAATTAATAACAACTATCCCAAAAGTGACAGACTTAACCTTATAAAGAGAACTTCTTGGATTCTTCCTCAGATTGTGTGTGATGCACCAATAATTGGAGCCTGTACATTTTATACTGATGCAAATAAATCAGGGAAGGCAGGTTACAAATCAGAAGAATTAAGTAAGGTGGAACAAAGCCCTTATAATTCTGTCCAGAAGGCAGAATTATATGCCATTCTTAGGGTGCTAAGGGATTTTAAAGAACCTCTTAATAAAGTTACCGATTCACAATATGCAGAAAGAGTTATCTTGCATATTGAAACTGCTGAATTTATACCAGATGATACAGAATTGACTTCATTGTTTATCTAGGTGCAAGACATAATCAGGAATAGGCTTTGTCCTATGTATGTAACACACATCTGATCCTATATGGGTCTGCCAGGTCCTCTAGCACAAGGTAATGCAGAAATTGATCAATTATTGATTGGAAGAATGTTGCAGGGCACAGAATTTCATTTAAAAAAATCATGTCAATAGCAAACGTTTAAAGAAAGAGTTTTCTATTACATGGCAACAAGCTAAGGAGATTATAAAGAGATGTCCTACTTGCTCTTTCTATAATCAGATACTGTTGCCTGCAGGAATTAACCCAAAGGGTACTCAAAAGAATGAAATCTGACAGATGGATGTGTTCCACTTTATGGAATTTGGTAAATTAAAATATGTACATCACACCATAGACACATATTCAGGTTTTCAATGGGCAACTGCCTTGAGCTCAGAAAAGGCTGATTCAGTAATTACACGTTTATTGGAAGTTATGGCCATCATGGGTATACCTGCACAAATAAAGACAGACAATGGTCCAGTATGTGTATCTAAGAAAATGAAATGTTTTTTTTTGCTTATTATAATATAAAGCACATTACAGGTATGCCAAATAATCCTACAGGTCAGACAGTTTTAGAAAGGTCAAATCGTACTGTAAAGGACATGCTGAACAAACAGAAAGGGATGGAAAATACCCCCAGAAATAGATTGCATAATGCTTTAGTAACCTTGAGTTTTCTTGATGCTAATGAGAAAGGAACAACAGCAGCAGAGAGGCATTGGATAATGGGAAAAACTTCTGAATTGAATCAACCAGTATATTTCAAGGATGTGTTGACCTCACAATGGAAACCAGGAGATGTATTATGTTGGGGAAGGGGTTTTACTCTTGTTTCCACAGGAGAAGAAAAATTATGGATACCATCAAAATTAATAAAGATTTGCTTTGAAAAGGAGAAACCTCTTGAAAAAGAGAAATGATACCACATCCTCAATGGTGACAATCATACAGGTGGTAAGCAAAGCTCATAAGGGTTAGGGCAGGGTTCTGCTCTTATCTTTGCAGGAAAATACACATCATCAAAAATTCAAGAGACCCTGGATGTTTGAATGCTGACAGAAGAAAAAATAACTATCCACTAAGGAGCATCTAGAAAACAGAATATGGTTTATGAATCCAGGTATGCATTACACTTACATTTACACACACACATGTGCATATATATATTAATATATTAATATATTCAGCTGGTTTTGGAGTTGGACAATGGCTCTGTACTTCTCTAAATCCAAGCATGTTGTTAAAAAGAACATTCAGAGTTTCTGTCTCATATCAGGAGCCATCTGGTATGGTACAGAAGAAAGACTTTAGGAAAAATTTTTACTTTCTCCATGCCTTTTTTGCCTATATCATATTCTTCATTGAATGTATGTATATATGAATGATGTTTAAGTTTTTCATGATGAACAATAGATTTTCCTACAGATCCTTTTCCTGCAGTAATCTTTGAAGTTTCCAGGAAGAAGATGGGGCCCCACAGCAACAACTCCACCTAGTTGAGATGACATTGTGATGCAGACAGCACTACTATAAGACCACTTCTTTTGGGGGGATACCAGCTGCTGAAATGGCACACCTTCTCATGACATTCTGGACAGAACTCCAAATAAGAACTTTGGAAAAAAAACTATCTATCAAGTGCTCAGAAATTGTTTGCAACAATACTAGACAGTAATTTTGAAACTTAACCATCACTTTAATTTTATAGGATCCCATTAAGAGAACATCGCCCCCATGACAGCGGGAAGCAATTCTAGAAGATGACGCCTCCATCCCTAAAAAGTTTGTTCATAGGGCTGGGAACACTGTTTAGGGGTTGTTGATTATTACTTGTATTAGATAGAGAGTTGAGGTGAAAACTGTTTGTTTAAAAAAGGGAGGGATAGTAATAGTGGGTAATAGAGTGAATACTTGTGAGCTATTATTCATAGATAATTTACATTGGTATAGTTTTGTATATTGATACAAGTTCAAATTATATTTGTTACTTTCGTTTATTTGTACACCTATACAAAGTTATTTTGTCAGATTGTATATATGTATGTTATTATCTCTGTTTAGGACATTTTGTATATTGATACAAATTTTAGGATATATTTTCATATTACATTATATATTACTCCTACCTCTGATCAAGATATTTATATATTGTTTTCATTTTGAGGTCATTGTCTCATTTGTTGTACATTTGTTTACAGGTTATTTAATATTCTAACATGAAGTTTTAGTCTTTAAGTTATACAGGTATTAATTATTATAGGTCAATAGTTGTTCATGCTTGCTATACATACAGTTAGTTCGATTAGGTTCTTTAGATACATAGAGATTGTATTCTGTCTAGGTAGGTAATCTTCAGCCATGTCAAGGATCTGTGGAACATGGCATTTAAATAACTTAGGGTTTTGTTGACATGAGACATGATTGCTCCTGGCAGCACCCATCTATTCCCAAGAGAATGTTGAGCACCAAAGACACTCCACTTAGAGCCTGTTTTCTTCTTGGCAAAAACTGGCCTTTGGGCAAAGAAATGCTCATGCCTCAACCACTGACAAGATATAGTATCCGGAAATGGATAAACAGGACTGTCAAATCTTGCCAAGACAGGGTAAGACAGTTTTGAAAATTTTCTTGCCTCTGAAAATGGTCTGTCAGTTATTCTAGGCCTTAGCCAAAGTTTGTTGCTTCAACCTTGCAAATGAGACTTTAGGTGATTGCCCAGGTAGCCAGTTGTCTCTGACACATATTGTTAGCTTTGGAAGCTACTTGATTGTACTTCCTGCCTGCTCAAGTAATATTATCTCCCTTCTCAGGCCTTCGATAGGGTTGAAGAGTACAAAGTCATAGTTATTGTCCTCTTATGATCTAGCCAAGCCATTTCCAATACAAGACTTAGACTCCTTAGGATAGAATGTTTATTAAAACATTTAGCATATGTTCCTTGTTTAATATTGTTTATGCTGATTGTAATTCTAATCTTATACTTGATATCTGTTCCTAGTGTATATTGTTTTGTATCAGGTTTGGGACGCTCTTACTTAAACAAAAGGGAGAGGTGCTGCGGGAGCGCCTTCCACTCCTTCAGCCAATAGCCTTTAAGATACCAGCCCACTTGGGTGTGGTGTCTTTTGCTTTAAAAAAGCACAGTTGCCCTGTTCTTTCTCTCTTGCTTCGGACTCAGCTTCCAACTACTAGACTCATTTCCTGGTCGTGCAAAGGGCTGTTGTCTAGGACAGTGATCTGTAAGTTTTCCCTTTAAATAAATAACCCTTTTATTAATCATAATTCCAAACTGTTGTGGGATTGTTTTGTGACTTACGCCTTCAGGGGTCTTCATGGTCATTTAGCAATGACAGCGTGTTTTATCACAATCTTGAGAGAATGTTTTCAAATCCATGGCACATGGATGCTAACGGAAGAATTAGGAAATCATTTCATTGCACTCACTTTAATAGATTCTTTTAAAAAGTAGAAATATGGTCGACAATAAAAATTTTCCTAGGCCATTTGGAAACTTAATTTATTTAGCTTATTTTTGTTCTCTGCCCTCTAGTCTTCCACCAGGGCCACAGCATGGCTGATTCTGGCTTTGCAGAGTCTCAGTTGGCTGTCCTAATCTGACTGGTGTCCAGGACATAATCCCATGGAAACCCTGCTTTTGTATTCACATAATGCACTGTTTCTAGACTATGCCATCCTAAGGACCAGTGCAGGCAGACTTTATCCGGTGTTTAGCTGCAAAATGGACCACAACTCAGTCACTCTGTTTAGTTCAGTGACCCACACTCCTGGGGCTAAATTCCACAGGTATTCAGCCGATGTCTACTGCTCACAAAAGCATGCTGAAATCTGGTGGGCCAGGAGTTTTTAAAGCCGTACTTTTCCAGTTTCCTTTGGCTGTGAAAGCAATAGTGAGCTCTGTTTGCTCACCCATTTGTATTTGTTTGAGCTGTGAGAATAATAGAATACACATGCTCTCTCTGCATAGCTCTGTGGATCCAAAGCAGGCTTTGTGTATGCTAAGTTCACATTCTCCCATTGAGCCACATCTCCAGTGCCATCGGTGGCCTTTTGCTGACATCAGGACTTTATGGAAGCAATGGAAAGGGAACTTTGTTGTTTAGAGTTTGTCCATGGTTTGGATTCATCTCTCCCTAGCCTGTGCTCATAAATACATGGGTAGCACTGCCCCCAAAGAAACCACATTGAAGAGTTAGATTTGAAAGATGGAATAGAAATATTTTTATAACTGTTTTTGTTTGTTTGTTTGTTTGTTTGTTTGAGACTGAAGATTCCATGCTGTTGAAAAACGTTGGAATGAACAGCACATTGCTATGTTCCAGTGACCTACTACTGAGCCCACTAGCTCTCTGGAAGAAAAATGCTGCCCTCAAAGATCCTATAAGTGTAGTTCTGCAGGTGGGAAAGGACTGGCCACTGTCGAATAGATGCAGACAGCTTCTGTACCTGAGCTTCCTGCTGTGGCCCTGGTGGAAGACTAGAGGGCAGAGAACAAAAATAAGCTAAATAAATTAAGTTTCCAAATGGCCTAGGAAAATTTTTATTGTCGACCATATTTCTACTTTTTAAAAGAATCTATTAAAGTGAGTGCAATGAAATGATTTCCTAATTCTTCCGTTAGCATCCATGTGCCAGCACCCTTCATGAATACAAGTGCCTCTGGAGTTTCTACTCTTTGTTTTGGATTTTCTCTTGCTTTTTGCATGTGTGTGCATGGAGTGAGGATTGTTTATGTGTGTGGATAGGATTGTGGAAGCCAGAGGAAACCTTAAGGGCCATCTGTCTTGTTTTTTTATAGACTTCAGATATTTTTTATACTTTTTATTGGCCTGGAGCTTGTGGATTAGGCAAGGCTAGCTGGCCTTTATTTACTGCTACAGAGTGGAGATGGGGAGCATGTGACACTACCCTTGGCACTTTTTTTTTTCTAATGTGAGTTCTGGAGATCAAACTGATACCTTCATGCTTGGGCAGCAAGCACTGTATGGCTAGAGTCATCTCCCAGCTCTTCTGCTCTTGGTGTAAAGTGGTCTGAAACCCCAGACTGCATTAAACATAGCATGGCCCACACACTCAGGTTTGGATTATGCCTTCTGTCAAGAGTGTCAGCCTAATGGTTGTGATTGGCTGTTTAAAACTTTCCAAAGTGGGTCACGAATGGGCCTGCCAGGCCGTGACTGCGAGAATTACAGGAGATGCTAGTTCGTATCTGACGATTAAAAAGTTTCCTATCGCATTAAAATCTGTGCCTCTGTAGCTGTTGTCAGCTATCTCTATCTCTCCGAATGTCAGGTCAGACTGAACTAGTTTGCTTCCTCCTCACGTCATTTGAGGTAGCTGGTGTGGCCTAAGTCATCTTCTCAATAGGTCATGTCTTCCCTTGCTTTGCCAAACTCTCTCCATGTCTGAAAATAAAACATGACCCCGGCAATGATGAAGCATGCATGGGCAGCCTGTTTATGCTGGGTTACATGGTCAGAGTTGATGAAGATGGCTGACCAGGTCTCTTCCTCAAGGAATAGGTTCCACTGAAAAACAGACTCAGATTTCTGGATACAGAGTCCAAAGGGTTAACCATTACACCCCAGGAGCTAGTGCCTTTTCATGGGTAAAGGTTTGCAGTTTTCTCTACTGAGCATGCTCCAGTCACCTCATTTTGTTCATCAAACATGGTGTCAGACCTGATGTGGGGTGCAGGTGTGGGCATGAGCAAGCCATTATCTCCTTCTCTCTGGTGACTTGCTTCTTTGTTCTTATTAGATTGACCATCGTATTTTTCATCCCTACAGGATGTTTTGACTGGGATGCAGGTCTTTCTCACCCAGGATGTTGTCAAAGACATCTCTCCAGGGTCAACTCTCATCACTGTGATGATTTCATGGGTACCTGCTCAGCCTCATAGAGCTGAGTTTCATCTTGTGAGAGTTAGCTCACTGGGTCAGCCCATGGAGATTTCTGAGATGAATCCAGCCATTCTGTGGCTTGGATGTTGGATGTTGATGTTCCCCAGAGATCTAGGCATGGAATTTTTGGTTCCCAGGATGGTGTTACTGGGACATGTGCTAGAATATGTAGGAATCTTACAGGAATACCTTAGGTCATAGGGAGCATGCAAAGGGGATAGTAAAACCTGACTTTCTCTTCTTTCTGTCTTTGGCTCTCTGGCCATGAGGTGGGGAGAGGATTCTCCAGTCTACTCTTCCATGTCCAGCCTCAATCTGTTGCCAACTAGGATCCCAGACCAAGCCAATGCCAAAGGTCAAACTATTAGTTCACAGCTTTCTTTTGTGGACTTGGTTCCATAAATCGATCAAAAGATTCAGATTAAAAGTGGGAAGCAGGAAAAGGAGATTGATCCAGTATGGCCACATTGACAAATGGGAGAAAGATACAGTGAACACTCTAAGTCCATCTTCTAGGTCCAGAAGTGAGATTAAACTGGATGCCTAAGCATATTCACATCTGAGCAGTCCTGACCAAGCTATGGTACTGCCCACCATTAACCCATCATTGTCTGGACTTCAGACTCATCCTGTGAGGTGATCGGCCAAGCTCCTCCTTCCAGAATTCCCAAGGAAATCCCCATTTCTTTGTAGTCCACTGTTTCAACAATCTGATGGCCAGATTGAAAGACACAAGTGAGTCTTTTTGGATATCTGCATTTCTGCCATGCCTGTCACCACACACGCCAGAACAAGAAAGAACAGAAAGAACACGTACCAAACTGCCCGCACCAGTCTTTTGCATCCCTAATGTTTGTTAAGCTCTTAAGTGCCAGGCATGGCAGGAGATTTAAAAGAATGGCCGTGTGGAGCAGAACCTCTCAGAAGTAGACATGATGCAAAATGACCCTCACAGTCCTGATGCAAGCCAGGTGATCTATGTTCTTAAGGTCAACCAGGAAGAGACGAGCCAAACCTTGGTCAGGTCTTCTTGACCGCAAGCCCCAGCTATCCTTTCTGAATGTGCTCGTTCTGCTTGCTTTGAACAACAGAATTCTTCCAGATCAGTTTCACTCATGGAATCTGGGAGGGTCACAGCAAACTTGTGGAGACAGCTTAAAATATGTCTGGTCATTCTCAGTGTCTTTTTTCTGACTCACACACGCCCACAGCCTTTAAGTACCACAAGGTCCATAATTTCTAAGATCTGACCTAGACCTGATCTGAGGATTGCATCTGCCAGTGGGGAGGTGTTTTTCTCCGTGCTGGGTGTTACCACGTTCCTTCTAGCTTGGAAATCTTGGTATGGGTGGCCACCGCCTTGATCACCAGTGTAGCTGGTCACAGCAAGTTGGCTCCACTCAGCAGGTCATAAGAGCAAAGGAAATGGGGACCAATATGTTCCTTGGGTTGAACGGCCATGTGCAGGTACTGTATTAGCTCTCGAGTTTCTTCGGAACTGTCTGTTTTGAAGAACAAAGAGTTCTTTTCCTTTGTTTATTCTCACACTTGGCTTTTAGGAAGCAAAACAACAAAACCCACTGATGGAAAAGCGTGTGACTCCAGGAGGCGCCCAGCCACCAAGGAGGCTGCTCCCCTCCCACCTAGAAGAGGCTCCCTGTTTTCCAGTGGGTGCTGAGCTTCCCGTTTGCCTTGGCCTACAGCTGTGCCTCTTCCCTTATCAAAATCTGTTCTTAAAGATTCACTTTATTATTTTAACTTATGTATATACGTGGACAGAGGGATGCGTGAGCGTGAGCGCAGGTGTCCTGGGAGGCCAGAGGTGTCAGCCCTCCTGCCTGTAACCAGAGGTACAGGTAGTTGTGGCCCATAGAACTTGGGTGCTGAGAACCTGACTCATGTCCACCGAGAGAGCGCTAGGTGCCCTTAACCACTGGCCCATCTCTCCAGCCCCTCCACCTCCACTTTTAAGTAGTAACCTACATGACTGTGGATTCGCAAGGCCTCCTAGGCAGGAAAATGCCAGGAATTGAAGGAAAGGAAGTTCTATCTCCCTTGGTTACATTCAAATGGTTTCAAAATGCAGCATGTGAAAGAAAGTCTGAGGGGTTTGAGTGTCCATTGTTCTGGCAGAGCCAGCACTATCTTCAGCTATGACAAAGTAAGAACTGCTTTTTCTGCCTAAGACTAAAAGCATGTTGGGACTGGGGAGGTGGCTCAAAGGGCAAGAACACACACTGCCTTGTATGAGTTTGGTTCCTAGCACTCACGTTAGGCAGCTCACAACCTCCCATAATTCCAGTTTCAGGGGAGCCAAGCCTTCTGGCCTCTGTGGACATCTGCACTCAGGTATACAAACTCTCCTGAAACACACACACACACACGAAACTAAAAAATTAATCAAAAATTTAGAAAGACTGAGCTGGGTGTAGTGGCACAAGCCTTTAATGCAGGTACTCAAGAGGCAGAGGTAGGAGGATTTCTATGAGTTCAAGACCAGTATGATCTACATAGGGGAGTTCTAGGAAAGTCAGAGCTACACAGTGAGACCTGCCGTAGTCCAGTGCTAGCCCAGACCATAAATTATTTCTCTTGACCAGAACCCAACATAAACTATCTCTCTTGACCAGCATGGAGGCGCAGGTATAGAAACACAACTCACATGGCTTTATCGGGAGGGAGGTTCTCAGTGATCCCTCATGAAGTCCTGAGTTCACATCCTGAAGAATTTCTCACTTTATTCTCCAAATAGCCTTATATAACAAAACATAAACTGAGCGGGAAATACATTAGCATTCTGTCTCCTAGGTAACCAGGTGAATGGCTTTTAGTCACGTCCACAACTACCTGTGTGCTCTGTATGCTAGCTGTCAGGCATCCTCCAAATTACAAAGAAAGGAGCAAAACAACATCCTGACCTTTTGTTAGGGCAGCGACAGCCTCTCTGGAAGGTTATGTGAGCACCTCAGGTGGGGCCTATGGCTTGATAGCCAGGCTGCCATACCATATAGAAATATGGGCCTACAGAGACCCCATCTCAAAAACAATTGAGACCAAAAATACAAATATACTGAGATGAAAGAGTTATTTCTCTAGACCAGGTGCAAACAGGAGCCACTGAGGGGCTTAAGCAACAGAAGCTTACTGTCTGGACACTCGCGAGTGACAAGCACAGTGTTGTCCAGCTAATTCCCCTGGGGGGTGGGGGAAGGGTCTATTCCAGGATCCCTTGTCTCCATGCCTTGCCCATGGCCACCATCCCCTTCTCTTCACACAGTTTTCCCTTTCTCATATAGCTTTCCATCCACATGTCCTCTTGCCAGGGGGACACGAGTTACACTTGCTGAGAGTCCACACTAAAAATTACATTTTAACTGTCCCTCCTCTAAGGGCCCTGTGTCTTCATGGTGTGGGTTGCTGGGGCCCCCTGAGAATATGGAGGGAATAAATCTCAGTATTGCAAAACACCACATCTTCTAATGATCTCGGCCTCCTCCGCATGAGCTATGATTCCTTTGTGACTTTGTTGGCGTTTTTATTTTCCTTTCCTTTCTTCTTGATTAGGTTTATAAGAAATTCATGACTTTTTTCCTCTTTCCAAACAGCTGTTGATTTTATTAATAGATTCTACTCATTTTTACAGTCATTTAGTATTTATGTTTCCAAGACTTTCTTATTTTTTCCTGTGTGTGCGTGTGCACACGTGTACGAGTATGGTATTCAGGACCAAACCCAGGGCCTGGTGCATTCTGGGTAAAGAAGGGCTCTCTCTCTACCACTGAATGCCACATCTAGCCCTACTCTTAAGTTTTGTAATAAAAATGTTCAGGGCTATGAATTGACTTGAGACTCTGATTTAGATTATAAGGAACACAACAGCCCCATGATCAGGGGAGTCAGACTATGTGGCTTCAAATGTTACCTCTATCATAATCTCTTAAGACTATGATAAAAAACAAAGTAAGATCATTTGGCAGTTCCTGGTACATCACTTCAGTGACTTGCTTGTTGGGGATAATGACAGTAGTTTAATTATTTTGCATTTGTCTTTTATTTTGTGCGTATAAGTCTTTTTCCTGTGTGTATGTCTGTGCACCATGTCTGTGTCTGGTGCCCACAGAGCCCAGAAGATAGTGTTGGGTCCCCTGGACCTGAAGTTACAGACGGTTGTTACCATGTGGGTGCTGCGAATCAAAATCAAGTCCTCTGGAAGAGCCACAGTGACCCCAGCTGTCTTTTTCAGGCCACCAAACCTGTATTGAAATGAAGCTTTTCTAGCAATGTATTCTGCCTATGAGGCTCATCCGTCTCCCCTCATACCTAGGCACCTAACGCACCGAGGAACCTAACACAACCTTTGGCATCTTGCTTAGGGGCCATACTAAACATGATCTTACGGGCAAACAGTGGAAAGCATGCCCCCAAACAGACCAGAGAAATGATATGTGTTTATAGTATGAGCGCTCTCGCAGGGAAAATATTTAACAGCTGTGCGTTTAACAGAGGATGACTGCTTCTTCAGCCCTCGTCTGAAAAGTTTCTTCCTGCAGCAGATGGTGATTAACAGAGACACAAATGACCAACGTGCAAAGAGTGAGAGAGTGGGGGGTGCTTGGCTCCAAATATAGCATCCGTATCACAACCCTGCTCCCGAGACACAGGGGTCATTGTGCACTTGAGGGTGAGAATTGGTGAGAAAGTCTTGGAAAGGTAAATATTAAAATGACTGTAAAAATTAAAACATTGGAATCAGTTAATAAAATCAACAACTCTTTGGAAACAAGAAAAAAAGGCATGGATTGCTCACAGACTGTGCTGGCTGGTCTTATGTCAACTTGACACACAAACTGGAGTTATCCGAAAGGAGGGAACCTCAATGGCAAAAAAAACGCCTCCATGAGATCCCTCTAAAAGGCATTTTCTTAATTAGTGATTGTTGGGAGAGGGCCCAGCCCATGGTGCATGGTGCCATCCCAGGGCTGGTGGCCCTGGGTTCTATAAGAAAGCAGGCTGAGCAAGCCATGAGGAGTAAATCAGTAAGCAGCTCCTGCCTCCAGGCCCCTGCCCTGTGTGATTTCCTGTCCTGACTTCCTTCAGTAATATGGAAGTATAAGCCAAATAAGCCCTTTCCTCCCCAGCTCGCAGCAACAAGAAACCCTAAACCTAGCCAAGAAAAAGGAAAATAAAAATACCAAGGAAGAGAAAAGAGTGTAAGAGCCTGAAGTATAATGGATGACTACAAAAACCAAAAAAACAAAAAACAAGAAACAAAACTAAAACCAAAACCAAACAAACAAAAACCCAGTATTTTCTGGATGCAGCAGGGTTGTAGCACATATGAAATCACAGAAATTATTAAAGCATGCACAAGACCTGTACACACTAAAGTCAGATCCCAGAGTGTGTGTGTGTGGGGGGGGTGGACAAGAAGTCCCACCCCCCAACTGGGGAGCTATTGGCAAGTGATAGCTGCTAAGAGAGGAGGTTCAGTTCTCTTTAAGGGTGTGGCGGTGGCAGATTGCTCAGACGGATGGCTAAACCCAAGAGTCAATGAGCAGCGCCAATAGGACTTGATGTGTTTAAAACCATGTGAAGACAAAAGTTGAATGGGTAGAGAAGCAGGGGTGGGTCTTGGAAGAGTCGGAGGAGAGACGAGCATCATCAAAATACATTGCAGAAAGTTCTCAAAGAATTAGTATTTTTAAAAAAGAAAAAAATGAACTGTTGCGGGGCTGGAGAGATGGCTCAATGGTTAAGAGCACTGGCTATTCTTCCAGAGGTCCTGAGTTCAGTTCCCTGCAACCACATGGTGGCTCACAACCATCTGTAATGAGATCTGGTGCCCCCCTCTGGCCCACAGGGATACATGCAGGCTGAATATTGTATATATAATGAATAAATAAATTTAAAAAAAAAGAAGAAGCAACTCTAAATGGATGAAAAACCTTAGCATAGACACGATAGTGGGACAGTAGGAAGCACATTTCAAGATCTAGATATGGACAAGGACTTTCTGAGCCAGACTCCAGTTTCTCGGGAAATAGGGCCAGTTGTCAACAAATGAGACACACACATGATAAAATGAAAAACCTACTCAGCAAAGGAAATGATTAATTGAGTGAAGCTCTCTGAATGGGAAAAGCCATTACTGGTTGCACATCCAATAGATACCTAGAGGACACAAAGAACTCAAAAGGCTGAGCGACCAAAAAACAACCCAGTTGAAAAGTGGGCCCAGTTGCTGAACATAGAGTTCTCAAAAGAGGAAATGCAAACGCCCAATAAGTATTTTAAAATGCGCTGCACACTGCTGCATTTCCATCCTTCGCCAAGAAAACGAATGACAGCAAATGCTGGAGGCTGTACAGGGAAAGAGGAACGCTTACTCGGTGCTAATGGGGTGCAGACTGGCGTGGCCATTGTGGAAATCAGTGTGGAAGAGTCTCACTACACTAAAACTAGAGTCACCAAATGACCCGACTGTCCCACCCCTGGCCGTCTAGCCAAAGCACTGCACATGCCACCACAGAGGCACTTCCTCATCTGTGTTCCTTGCTCACTGTTGTCTGCGTCACGGTAGCAAGGAAACATGACTAGCTTAGCTGTCCATCAAACAATGAGTGGCCAACGGAAATGTGGGTTATATGCACAACGGGATTTTATCCAACCTTAAAGAAAGGTGAAAGTATGCAATCTGCCGGAAAAATGGAAGGAACTGCAAAATAGCATATTCGGGGAGGTCATCCAGGTCCAGAAAGATAACCAATCACACTGTGGTCTCTCCTATGCAGATCTCCAGCTTCTGTTTTTGTATATGTGTGTCTATGTGGGCGTGAGGGGAGCAGTTGCCCAGGAACTGAGGGGGGGAAATTACTTTCCACCGAAAATTACCCTATAATTCAATCTTAGTCATTTTTCTCTGCACCGTATTTAAAGCTGAAAAAGTCATGATTGACTGGATTAGGATCTGCCCACTTAGGAGAAATCTTAAATTCTTGATTACGTTCTGTCAGGGATTGCTGTTCACATTTGCTTCCAGATGCACTTCTGATTAGCCGTGTGACTAAAACACTTCCAGTGTTGGTTTTGCACGCGTCTTCACATTTAACCGTTCCCATCGAGTCTTGTTTCATGCCTTTCCTCTTTCCTTAGTTCTCACTACACACATCTAAAGCCAATAAAATTTAAGAAAATAAAGTAAAAACCCAGAACATTTTATCCTTTAAGGATAAATGCTTTGGGTTAAGCAAAATATCTATAAATAATATCTAAAAATAATATCCAAAATCCATATATATGTGTGTGTTTCAGACAGTGACGGATTTTAAGAACTTTCATACAAGGTAAAACAGATCACCAAAACACCTCAAAGTTGAGGACCAAAAACAGAAAGAAGAGAACTGTAACCATGCTGGCAGGAGCAGAGAGATTCTGAAAGGACACACCTGTGCCTCTCCATTCTGCCGTCACACTATTGAGGCGAGGAACCCCCAAAGAATTAAAACTTCCCCCAGGCATTTCATGCCAGGATGAGGAAAGGGATAAAGTCCAGGTGACAGCCAGAGGAGGTACTAGCTGTGGGAAAGATATCACACAGCTCTGACAGCTCCTCAGTTGGCCCTGCCAGACAGATTCCAAGCTGAGACAAGGAAGACTAGCTGAGGGCAAGACCATACCCTGTCAGGCAGAACCGCTGAATGAAGTCTCTCCTTTGCCAGCTGTTTAAACCGAAATCCTGTGGCTGTAGTTTTGAAGGAACAGTCCGCTTCTTCACAGCGTAGCCCCTTTGAATACATCTTCCTTCTCTACTTTTCACCATCTGTAACAGGTGTGTCGAGGATGGGGGTGGGGTGGGGCTTGTTGGGGCTTCCAGGATCCATGCTCCAGTCACAATGTTCCAAATGGGGCATTAAGCTAAAACTCCAGTCACAAGGTAACAAATCGGACACAGCCATTTAACTTGGTGGAGATAAGTAGTGGCTTTCAAATAATGTGACCTTCCTGATGGCTTGGCATTGTCACTCTGCTCTGTCTTCAGAGCGCGTGAGCTAAACCTTAGGATGCTGTGCAGACAAGTGCCTCTTCTGCCTGCCATCTAGCGATACTCTTGACAGTCTGAATCACAGAAACGATGCGGCACATGACAGTTAAATTCTCTACATGGGACTAGCAATGTACATTTAAGTGGAAGATCTGAGTTTTGTGGCCCACCTAGGGAGCTGATAATAAGACCCAATGAGCGAGTTACTGGAATGAACTAGTTCTGGGAGCACCTGCTTCTCAACACGTGATCACACCCACAGAACGCTCCTTCGTTTTGTATTGATCCAGGCCCCTGCCTTGGTTCTGACTCCTTCCTGCTGCTTTCTCAGAGACGAGTGGAGAACAGATCGATCCTGGGAGGCTCGAAGACGTTCTGCTTTATCCAAAGGTGATCAATGGCAACAATTTTCATCTTTATTAGTCTCTTCTGGAAGGCTGAGCTTCAAAAAAGCTTTGCAGAAAAGAAGCAGCAGGTAAATGGAAACATAAGGCTCATACCTCAGGGGCAGTAGCTTGGACGAGGTTCCTGGATCGCACAAGGACACATGCAAAACACAGCTGGGAAGATGCTGAATGCGCTCGCCAGGAAAAGGATTTATAATGATGTTGGACCCAAAGTTGCATCTTTCGTGACAGACATATATTCAGATAGCAAGGTTGGATCATGAGTTCTAAATGCAAATAACTGTTTTTCCCACGTTTTCGGGGGAACCCAGTCACTGCTTTCTATTCTCTAGGGATGGGCATTCTCATTGTGTGTTTCCATTAAGGGAAGTAGAGCCAGGCCTCTGTGGGGGGATGGGACACCTGATGTACTTTGCATTTCCTATAGTTTCTCCTACTGTGGTCCAGGTGACGAAATGTGCACTTTGGTATTTGCTGGTGAACTCTTCCCTTCTAATTCTGATTTATATGATGATTAGATATTTAGATGTTTATAATGGGCTGAATGCTGGGGTTGCCTTTCCCAATCAAATTCTTATGTCAAAAATCCCAAATCGGGTCAATAATATTAGATAATGAAGTCTTATTGATGAGAAGAAATGAGATCATGGGGTAGGGATGAGATTAGTGTTCTTATAGAAGAGACCCCAGAGATTTTCCTAACTCTCTTTCTACTATGTGAGGTACAAGGCAATAGCCCAAATGGATGCCTCACAAAAACCTGGCCATTCAGGAACCATCAGTTCAAATTTTCAATATCAAGAATTAAGAATTTGTTGGTTTTTTTTGTATGCCACCCGGCCTACAGTAATGTGTTACAGTAGAACTCAGAAAACTAATGTAATATTGAAACTAGCATCTTTACTCTTCAGTCCAGTGGCCCCGAGTAGCTGGCTGTTGGAAAGGGTAACAGGCTCCAAGAATGGTTCTTCTCAAGCTCATGAAAATCAGTCTGGATTCCTTGGAGAGAAAAGGGCACCCAATATGGAATAGGATGGAGCATATTCAGAGAGAGCCCAACTCAGGATAGAAGGATGTGCATCTCAAAAGATGGAGAAGGTTCTCACTACCCATCACACCTCTGGGACTCGACATCAGGCACACGGCTTTGTCACCCAAGGTGACTGAGATTTCCAGAGGGAAAGCTTGGGCCAAAGGAATGGATCTGAGGATGAAGAGGTGGGGAGGACTTCTGTCACACATGGTAGAGGACACTCACAATAGACTGCTTCAGTCAACCTCACTCCAACAGTCAAGTGACTCAAGAGAACACTGGTCTCAGCTCCCCCACTCAGTCCCATGGGCTGAGCAAGATCAAGCCTTAACTAGTGCTCACTGCTCAACAACGCTGCTTTGGTTTGACTGTATTATCCTTGGAAGAGCTGTTTTTAAGAGGTACATAATTTTGGAAGGGATCACCCATTTATCCTCTCTGCAATATACTTCTAGAGCATATAGGCCACTCCCAGTGATGAGGCCTCTAACTGGTTGCCCAATGGTCAGTCTTAAGACCATATATAAACAAGCAGCAAAAATGTACTTAGCAGAATATATATATACATATATATATACACATATGTGCATACACACATCTATGTATGTATGTGTGTATATATATATATATAGTGTGAAACAAATATAAAAAAAGAGGCTATCAACTTGAGAGTGAGGTGTCATGGGAGGAACTTGATGGATGGTTGCTGGGAGAGAATGGGGAGAGAAAAGGGAGAGGGGAAGTGATGTAATTCTATTTTAATTTAAAACATCATAAAATATATTATAATTTCTGCAAACTATTTCACTTACACATGCGAATGTTTTAACACTATTCCATGTATTACTTCACTGTCCCAGGACACACATGGGGAGGCCTCCATGACTGCCTCCCTTTTACAGATGTGTGGAGTCGGGCTCAGGCCTGGAGCTCAGGCAGAGGATTACCTGAGCATCTCTTTGGGTAGCGAGGCAGATTATTTCCAAAGTGCTTTTGCAGGGTGCAGATATTAACATTTTATCGAAGCGTTTGGTCACCCTGAGGGAATCAAGGGATCACAGGGACCAATTAGCTGGAGCTCAGAAGTCACGTTATTATGGTGACAGAGCCACATTGGAGCGGAAGCATCCTGGTGACAGAGCCACATTTGACCACATTAAGCGAAGCTCCCTTTACTCTGAAACCTTCTCCATTCTGGCTTTCTCCCCTCAACCTGACTTCACTTTTACACTTCAGAATTTCAAACCACAAAGTGACATAGTATCTATAGATTTTCAGTCGAGATCTCGTCTTTAAAAATTGCTAAACAGTGACATCTATTTCTTCAAAATTCATAATAAATTTTAGCTCAATATTTTGGAAGTCAGGGTATAAGATAGACACTGACATTTTTGTAGTGGTGTACATGCCTTTTAGGCAATATTGTCCCACCCACAGCCCCCAACCCATTCATATCCTGTCCACTTCTACGGAAAGGTCAGCCAAGAGAGTGAACACGAGGAAAAGAACCTGTAGAGGAACCCAAAGTTCGATTCATGTGTGTGTGCCCATCGTGCATCATGTTGCTTGTAATTTTATTATCAGCAATTGTTTTATTATTATGAAGTTTTAGTATCAGCAATTGGTTCATATAATTATGGGGGTCAAAGAGGCCCAGGATAACTGATGGTCTAGTTTAAAACTGAGACACTAAAATTTCAACTATTTAAATTCTAATTAGAGTTCAGACCCAAAGGCAGAAGGCTGGAGGCCCAATTTGAATATAATCTGTCAGGGAAAGCAAAATTTCTCTTATTTTAGGATTTTGCTTTAATCCACTTCTTCAACTGATTGGATGAAATCCACTCACATTGAAGAAAGCATTCTGCCTTACTCAGTCTTTTGGTTCCAGAAATACCTCACAGAGGCTGGAGAGATCGCTCAACAGTTAAGAGCCCTGACTGCTCCTGCAGAGGACCTGAGTTCAGTTCCCAGCACCCATCTGCAACTCCAGTGTCAGGAGAATCTGATGCCCTCTTCTGGCCTCTGCTGGCACTGCATATACATACATGGGATACAGGCATAGATACAGGCAAATACTCATGCACACAAAATAAAAAATAAAGAAACCTTTAAGAAATGTTTTACCTGTAATTATTCAGCCATGGATAAGGCTGCACTTCCGGGTTCTAAAGGCAGGCACATGTGGGCATACCCTTGGTCATGCTCCACGTGACCCACGTGCGTGCATGCATGGTTACCTCTACGTGTGACTCAACTGAAACCCTTGCATGCATGCGTGGGTCACCTGTCATCTGCATCATCAGCGTGTGACATAGTCACGCCAACCCCCTGTGCACATGTGCTAAGCGTGGGTCACCCGTCATCAGCGTGTGACGTAGTCACGCCAATCCCCTGTGCACATGTGCTAGGCAGCTTTTAAAAGCTGGACGCGCCATCTTTGCTCTCTCTCTGTACACCGTTTCCCAGGCCTGTATGCACTCTCCCCTCTAATAAACTCCTAAGTGGGTTTGTTCGCGTTTCGTGTTTTCTTCTCACTCACGTCAGATCATCTCATTACCTACATGCAATATTAAATTCCTTTCAAAAAGGAATGTCTCACAAATTCAGTAAAGTTGACATACACTTAACTGTCCCATCATCGGTTTCCTCTCCATCCCTGGGACAGATTTTGGTGGCCCTCGTGAACTGTGTTCTCTGGTATTCACAACCTACATGGGCCCCTGTGGGACAGTTCACATATCTAAGTTTGGCCAACACGGCATTAGCATGTGTGGCAAATGGGAAGATTCTGTACGCACTTGCACGCAGGTGCTTGTACAGTATGTCATTTTGAAAATCAGCACTGTGCTGGCCAGGAAGCCCAACGAGCCTCATAGAAGCAAACACGTGGAGAACTGAGACCTCTGGGTGAAACCCCAAGCTGAGTTCCTAGTTAGCAGTCTGTGCCAATTACCAGCCATGTGGGTGAAACAACTATAAACCTACGTGTCTATCCAGACACTCATCAACTTCCTCCTGGGCTACTACCATAATCTTGCCAACAGCACTGTGTTTGGTCACTCTGGGGTATATGCACCAAAGAAATTTTTCTAAAAACCATCAACAGCTCCCCGGGAAAGTCTGCTTTGCGATGTGGAACGTAAATATTATTCTAACGTAGGCCTGATTCCCTGTCCAGTTCAGACCATTGCTTCATTCTCTGGCTGCCAATCTTAGTGACTTTTGTTCTGCTTTGCCAAGGACAAGGTTCTCTTGAAAACCCCATCCATGACCTCTTCACCCTGCCCACTTCCCTTTGGCCTCAGGACCGTAAGCACTCTGCTGCTCTTTGTCACAGTGCATAGCTCCTGCAGTGAATGTGCCTTTCTTCCCTCCTTTCTTGAAAGACTACAGATTGCTTGAGGACATAGAATAGACACGTTAGTTCCGAGTCCTGTGTCGTCCATTAGTGTGCTCAGAATGTGTCTCTTAAGTGAATCTTGTTTATTCCTCTGTCGCTGTTCCAGTATGACGCTTAACTCTTGCCCAAGATAGATGAGAAAAATCAAAGATTGATTTGACCGAGTGTGACCTAGTAAGGCTGAATCGTTGTGACAAATAAATTCCCTAAAAAAAAAAAAAAAAAAAAAAAAAACAACAACAACAAAAAACAAAAAAAAAAACACTTCAAGAAGGAGGGATGGATTTGGGTTCACTGTTTCAGAGAGCTGGCTCCATGTTTCTGGGTCCACTGTGAGACAGTGATCTTTGCGGTGGGAGGGTGTCCTGGCTGGTTTATGTCAACTTGACACAAGCTGGAGTCATCTGAAAAGGAAGGAGCCTCAGTTGAGAAAAAGCCTCCACAGAGCTGGCTGTAAGGCATTTTCTTAATTAATGATTGATGGGGGAGGGCCCAGCTACTGTGGGTGGTGCCACCCCCAGGCAGGTAGTCCTGGGTTGTATACAAAAGCAGGCTGAGCAAGTCATGAGGAGCAAGCCAGTAAGCAACAGCCCTTCATGGCCTCTGCATCAGCTCCTGTCTCAGGGTTCCTGCCCTGTGGGGTGACTTCCCTCAGTGATGAACTGTTGTTACATTGTTGGAAATGTAAGCTGAAATAAACCCTTTTCTCCCCAAGCTGCCTTGGTCATGGTGTTCCATCTCAACAATAGGAACTCCTCCAACTCGGCCATAGGGTTTTCTCGTTCCTTTTGTAGTTTTGGTTTTGATGGGAGGAAGCATTGATGCTTGATGATGGGAACACGGAGGCTAATGACCTACTTTGCTAGCGTATATAAAATCGACCCATCTCATCGTCATCCTTGCTTTATTTTATGTCTCACCTTTCTCTTCAGCCATTGCTGTGGCAACCAGCTTCACGCCAGTGTGGACAGATCACATTTGCCTCGATTGTTTTCTGCCTCTAAGCATCTCAGCTGCCCCTAGCTGGGCAAATGGATTCCACACAACAACCATAGCACATGTCTAACCCTAGAACCCAACTGGAGAAACCCTTTATCTATGGGGACAAGAGTGATGGCTGAATTCTACAGTCTTCTATGACTTGAATGAACATTCTCAAATACATTCAATAAAGTTGCCATTATTCCATGGAGCTTGAGTCTTAAGGTGAAGTTTTCCTCTTTTGATGTCTAGCCCTTCCAATTACCTAATCCCATTTTGAGGACTCTACTCTGGAACAATTATACTTAAGTTACTGTCTTGGGTTGATT
Organism: Ondatra zibethicus; assembly: GCA_004026605.1. Taxonomy (NCBI): domain Eukaryota; kingdom Metazoa; phylum Chordata; class Mammalia; order Rodentia; family Cricetidae; genus Ondatra; species Ondatra zibethicus. The sequence goes on from PVIU01000954.1 coordinate 134,583, forward strand.
CTTTTTCTCTTAGCATGTGTAGTTTGAATTAGAATGAACCTTGTAGGCTCAGATGTTTGAATACTTGATCCCCAGTTGGTTGAACTGAGTTTGGAAAGGATTAGGAGGTGTGGCTTTGATGGAGGAGGTGTGGCCTTGTTAGAGGAGGCATGTCATTAAGGTGGAATCTGGGGTTTCGAAAGACCTGAACCATTCCTAGTATGCCTGTTTGCTTCCCATTTGCTTGGTCGGAGATGTTAGCTTTCAGCTGAAGCTCCAGCCACCATGCCTGCTGCTTACTGCTACCATGATGAACTCTAACCCTCTGGAACCATAAGCCAAATTAAACACTTTATAAGTTTCTTTGGTTGTGTTGTTTTATCACAGCAAAAGAAAAGTAACTAAGACTTATCTTTGAGATACATCTCTGATTGATTTTAATCTCTCTTTGTTTTCCTATTCTTGAATATAAACAGGTTAGGTACCCTGTCTTAATTTAGAGACTTTGCTTACCACTTGGTACTCAAATAAATACTTATTTTTAAGATTTTATTTATTTTTATTGCATGTGCATTAGTGTTATGCCTGTATGTATGTGTATGTACCATGGATGTTCAGTGTCCATGGAAACCAGAAGAAGGCATCAGATACCCCAGAGCTGGAGTTGCAGATGGCTGTGAGCCACCATGTATGTGTTGGGAATCAAACTCAGGTCCTCTGTAAGATCAACCGTGTGATTAACCACTGTGGCATCTCTCCAGTCCCTCAATAAATACTTCTTAATTGGTCTGTTGATGCTTTGGCTACATTCCAAATGCTTCCATTGTCAGTACGAATGTGAGTTAGGCAAGCTTATCACAAGACTTCGCTGGGAACTGAAGTTCAGTTACTGTGTCCACAGCTAGCTGGGTTCTCCTACTACTTAAGAATGCAGTTTCCTGTAGAATATAGGTTTCTCCTCACAACAGAGAGAAGTACCAAAGTACCACACCACAGTTCAGACATAGCTGCCCTGCCCCATGTCTGGCCGGCTTAATTAGTGTCACAAAACACAAGCTACTTGGGATCTGTAATATTCTGTCCTGTCCCTTTAAGAGACAGGCCATGCCCACTCCCTTCCAGCTTCCAGCCTCTGACCCCGACTCACCTTGTCTCTCCCTGACCCGCTCTCTGCTCTCAGCAGCCGCTTCTCTTCCCTCCTCCCCCCCCCGCCCCTTTCTCCCTCTCTTTCTCTCTATCTCTTTATCTTCTTTTCTTCTCCCTCCATCACCTATCTAATAAATGTTTAACTCTGCGTGGTGTGCCTATCCGTCTCTCTCTTGTCCGTCCCACACCGCCACATGGAGACCTGGAGACCAGCCACATGGTCTCATGTGCAGCCCTCTCTGCCTTGGACTGACTGCTCTCAGATGACATCCCTATCCCCCCCTCCTGCCGCTGCAGCTCCTGGGTGGTCTTGGGGACCTGCAGCAAGCTGCTGGGGTCTTTTAAAGAAAAGAATAACAGGATCACCTTCCCTGAAGCAAACTTAGCCCACAGGAATCAACTCCTGCTATTTGTAAGACAGCATGTCTGGTCCTGAGCTGGGCCTCCAGCCTCTTGTTCAAAGTGGAGTTGAGCAGGAATCACAGTGCCCGGGCAGGTTGGGGTTGGTTTCCGTAGTATAAAGAAAAAGAAGATTCTCTCTTGCCAATGAGGATAGTGAGACAGAACCTTACAGAACCCAACAGATGGTGGCAGAGATGATGCCTCAGAGCCTTACCCCCACCTTCCAGCTGAGTGATTGAGTCCAGTTTTTACACTGTCAAAAGGGCAAGAAACAGGCAAGATAGACCAGCTTCAAGCACAGGTGTGGGGCAGCCGAAATACACAATATAGAAAATAACCAAGGCTTGCAGCCTAAGAAGGAGTAGTTGATTATGGATGAAAGGGGGGCAACACTGGAATGCGCGGTCACTAGCCAAGCTGGGTCACTCTTTGCAAACTATTTTGGGAAATGCTATAAAGTTTTATCTTTGTGAATTGCATTTAAAATTATTATTAATTATGCATGCATGTTTGAAGTACAGTGTGTGCACACATGCTGTGACGTGCCCTTGGTGGTCAGAAGACTCCCTTGCAAAGTTGATTCTCTCCTTCCACCTTTACAGGAGTTTGGGGATTAATTTTAGGTCACCGGGCTTGTGTAGCAAGACCATTTCCACCCACCAACCATCTCTTAGGCCCTGCCAACTGCAGCTTTTAACACTCTGTTTAGAGAGACTTCCGCGCGGGCCACAAAACGTTGCCTCTTTCGGGGTACTTAAAATCATTTAGACAGAAAATGTCACAAAATTGCCTGGAGAGGTTGGGGTGGGGGAGATGCAAATTTCAGAACCTCTTCTCAGCAGCTCCCAGATAAGTAGAGAATCATCCAACAACTCAACTCCCCAAGCTGTTTGATGCAGGCTGCTCAGTGCTCAGCGGGGGAACACTGATTAATATGCAGCGTGACTTAACCACACAAGAGCTTTTCAAATGCATTGACATTTAAGAGGCATTCAGCAGTAAACAACTCTTTGTTCTCACATCCCCCCCCCAGGTCCCATCTCATGGTTGTAGTCATCTTCAGCTGGAGTGACATGGTTTAACACTCACTGCTCATGCCAAACACTTCATTGATATTCTGAAACATACACAAAAAGAGGGGCTTCTTTATGTTTCTGCTTTGATCCACTGAGAATAAAAATCTAGAACTATCTAGCCATCCCAAACCTCTGTAGAAAGCCTTGGAGGCTAGGCGTGTACAAACACACCTAAACAGACCAAACAGACAGACAAAAGTCATTAAAGAATATTTCCAGAAAGTTTTTTTCTTATGCTTTGAACTCTGAACCCAGGAAATTCCAAGAAGGTAAAGATTATTTTGTTGCTGTTACAAAAGACCAGAATTCAATTCCCTGTACCTACAGGGAGGCTCACAATCACCTACAACTATTGTAATGGTTGTTCTGTCTCTTTGAGAGACAAGCCACGCCCACTCCCTCCCCCATCCGCTGAGGCAGGCAGGTCTTCCCTCCTGCTTGCAGCCTTAGTCTCTCTCTTTTTCCGTCTCTCACTTGGAGAGGCAGCTTCAGTCTCTCCTCTCTCTCTCCCTCCCCTCTCTCTCCCCCTCTCCCCCTCTGTTATCCTCCCCTTCTCCCTTCCCTTCCATAACCACTAAATATTCAATCTCACTCTGCATGGTGTGCCTATCCGTCTGTCTCTCACCGGCCGCCGCCACGTGACTTGCCGCCTGGGACACCGCCAAGGACCAGCCACCTTCGGAGACCTGCCTGGGACTGGCTGCTCTTGGGACCCCTGCCCACTGCTTGCCACCGTGGAGAATCCCGCAGCAAGCTACTCAGGGATCCGCAGCAATTTTTAATAATCCATTACAACTATACCACATCCATCTTCTTCCTTCCTTCCTGACTCATGTCTCATGGAACAAGACTGATTCTCTGTTACTGAACCCAGAGTAAAGTACATCTTTTCCTCTCTGTGCATAGAATCTCTGTGGCTCAATATATAGTCTGTTGTTCTAGAAAGTTCCATTGCCTGATCCAAGGTTGATGATGCAGGGCTTTACCCTCCAGCCAACTATGCCATCATCTCTGGTATCCTCCTCCACAAGGTGGTACTGCACAATGCATGCTGCTTGGGGCAAGAGGGATGATGGTTAGGGAAGTCTTACGGTGACGTCACTCTACTCTGCCTGAGGATGTACATGACTAGAAGCCCTCATCCTTTCAAAAAGGTAGAGATGCCACGGTTTTGTTGGAAATCGGGGCTTCTGGGGACTGGCTGTATTTAACAGCTACACCTCAGAACATGTTGGTGTCCACAGGAAGTGCCCCAGAAAGCTTAAAAATTTGTTTTTTTTTTCTTTAATAGGCACTGCTTGGTTGGGATTATGAGCTGCAGGTTAAGGAACCACCCCCAGAGCCTCTCTGCCTCTGACCTTGGTCTTCTAGAGATGCTCCCAGCACCTGGCAGTATGATACTCCCTCTTGTGCATGCGCCTGCAGGTTCTAGCTGCCTGGACCCCAGCCCTGCCCCCTGCCAGGCCTCTCCTCTGGTTTCCTGCTCTGCAGGAACAGCTTCCTGTGTGCCTGCTCTGCAGACTCCCGGAGTCGCTTTCACACTTCACCTGGGAGTAGTAAGGACTCGGGCTTCTCTTAGTGCTAAGGACTCAGTTCTCTATGAGCACTTGGTTTTCTTTTAGTCTGGGGCACAGCTATTTGGGGGTCTCAGGCCTTCCTGCCTGCCTCACAATCGTGGCCTCCACCACATGCTGGCCCAGTACCCTTGCAAGCTGGCTCAATACCCATCACTCTTTACCTCCTTCATCCTGTGGCCCAGACCAAGCCAATACCACCTAGGTCCTTTGAGGCACTCTCTACTCACACTAAAGCTTTATGGGACTGTGGCTTGGTGTTAGTCAAGGTTCTCTAAAGGAACAGAACTGCTAGAATCTGGTGATCCCTGGAGAGTTGCTGGTCTTCAGTCTACATTGGAATCCAGAAGAAGTTGGTTCTAATGCTGGTAAAGAAATGTCTCAGTGACAGTAGAGATGAACTCACAGCAGGAGTGTGGGCAAGCAGGCAAAAAAACCAGCCCCTTTCACGCAGGCTGCCACCAGAAGGTGTCAGCTAGATTTAGGGTTCATCTTCCTCTTCACATACTCTGATCACGAGTCTCTCTCACAGGAGTGCCCAGAGGCTTGCAATGTAGTTGATCTCAGATTCAATCGAGTTAACAACCCAGATTAGTCATGCCTGACTCAAGCATTGAAAGCGAGGCCCACAAACAAAATATCAAGATTAACCATCACGAGCAATATACCGTTGTTTCCATTTCCCGTTTCTGAAACCATGCGGGTTACTTCCCGTTTGTGCTTTTTGTCTTTATATAAATAACACTATACTGACCATTCTAAGTTAGAACCAATACGTTCATAGGAAACATTTTATAGGTTATGGAGGGAATTCCTTCTATTAAGGGTGCTATGAGAGTGTAGTTTGTGGGTTGCCTTCTTAATTCTCTTTATGATATCACTCCTATTAACAGGACTGCTTTATTCTTAGGCAGCCTGAATGGATCAGTCTTTGGGGTTTTGTTATGTGTCTGTTTATTTTTTATCTCAACGAAACAATGTCCCCATCCCAAAGTCAAATGGCACCCCAATGCTGTCTTTAAAGTTATCTTATTTTCTTTCAGTTTGGAAATTTTAATCGATCTGAAGTTAATTTTGGGTTGTATGTGAGATTCAGTGAGTGTCACCTTTCACACAGGAGTAATGAGTAATAAGTGTCCCATGTACCTGTACCTCATCCCTTTACCCCACCTCTACCCGGTCCTGTGTCTTCCTCACACGGGTCTGCATGGGTGGTTTTGGGGTCTGCTCATCCCTCTACCCCACCTCTACCCAGCCCTGCGTCTTCCTCACACGGGTCAACAGGGATGGTTCTGGGATCTGCTTCTGCTTTCCTTTTTTCTGCTTCCTGCCTCACTGAAACTGTGGTTTGAGAAGAACAAGGCCTCCTGAGTTGTCTTTAAAGCTTTAAAAATTACCATTTTCAGTTATGTGTGCATGTGTGTCTCTGTGTGGGTGTGTGCATGTTCGAGCAGCAGCCTATGGAACTTAGAAGTTTCAAATTCCCCTGGAGCTGGAATGGCAGGCACTTGTGGGTGACTTAATGTGGGTGCTGGGACCTGACCTTGGATCGTCTGCAAGAACAGTGGGAATGACTAACCACTGAGCACCTCTCCTGCCCTCCTCCTGACTTTTTTGAGAATTTCTTGGCTGTTCCCATTCCATTTCTTTCTTCCCACATATTTTATAACCAGCTTATACTTTGGAGTTTTTCTTGGCTCTGTTTTAAATTTATAGATCTATTTGAATGAGACTGACATTTTTTATGGTATTGAATCTTTCTTTGATGAACAAAGCATATGTCTTTATTTATGCGGAACTTCTTTACTGCCTCTAAAAACTATCTATATGCACACAATGAACAGTTTCCTTGAGTTTCTTTTTATTATCATTTTCAAAACATTTTTGGCTATAATAAATTTACATCATTGTGGTGGTTTGAATGAGCTTGTGTTTGGACTATTTGGTGGTACTATTTGGGAAGGATTAGAAGGTATGGCTCCTTGTGTGTCTCTCTGCCTCCTCCTTGCTGTTAGGGATGAGCGCTAAGCTGTTCCTGACACCGTGCAGTCATTCCATCATGTGGACTCTAACCCTCTGGAACCATAAGCCCAACTAAACATTCTGTTTTATAACTGCTAGGTCATAATGTTTTGTCACAGCATCAGAAAAATAATTAACACAACTTGTAGGAAATCATATTTTCTAGCAGTCTCTGCTTTATGAAAATTTAGCATGCTGATATATTCAGATATCTTGTTATGCTCCTTTAATAAATCTAGTAATAACTTACAGACATTATGAATTTTCATTGTATCCATGTTTTCTAAGAATAATAAATCCTTCCTAACTTTCTTTTTTATATAAATGTCATTCTTTTTTTAAAGATCCATTTATTTGTGTATTTTATGTATATTGGTATTCTGTCTGCATGTATGTCTGCATACCTGAAGAAGGCATTGGATTCCACTACAGATGGCTGTGAGCCACCATGTGAATGCTAGAAATTGAACTCAGGACTTCTGAAAGAACAGCCAGTGCTGTTAACTGCTGAGCCACCTCTCCAGCCTCCTTTCTGGCTCTCTAACTGCCCCCTTTCTGGCTCTCTAACCCTCATCAGAGAAGCCTCATCTTCTGGTAGATAGTGGTTAAAAACTGGTAAAGGTTCCAGGATTGAGAGAACACTCAGCTCTAAATGAGATGTTTATATTACACCTCTTCCTCCTAAGGCTCAGGAATCACTGTGGAAGAAGGCATAGAAAGATCATAAGAGGTATGGCTGACTACAAGGAAACAGTATTTTCTGCACACATCTGGGCAGCTGTACATATGAACTCACAGCAGCTGTAACAGCAGGCACAAGACCTATGCATGCTCAAGTCAGACAAATTCCACATGGAGAGGGGAGGTGGACACCAAGTCCCGCCCACAACTAAGAGCTATTGACAACTGATAGTTGCTGGGAGAGGACCGTGTAGACAGTGGCAGTTTGACCATACTCAGTAGAAGGTCACACATCCAGGAGTAGTTGGGCAACACAAAATGTACTTGATATAAACCCAAAGATGAGTGGGTAGAGAGAGGAGGGTAGATCTGGGAGGAGCTGGAGAAGGGGGTGAAGATGCTTAAAAAACATTGTACAAAGTTCTCAAAGAATTGATACAAAAAAGGAAAGAAAGAATGTGTGTGTCTTTGTTGACAGAGGTTTCTGTCCTGTCAGGTCCCATAGCCATTTAGTTCCAAAGAAACACACAGAGGTCTACATTAATCATAAACTGATTAGCCTATTAACTCTCACATCCTACATTAATCCATAATTCTTGTCTGTGTCAGCCACATGGCTTGGTACCTTTTATCAGCAAGGCATTCATATCTTGATTCCTCTGCATCTGGGTGACAACTGCAGACTGAGTCTTTCCTCTTCCCAGAATTCTCCTGTTCTTGTTACCCCACCTCTACTCCTTGCCTGGTCGCCCTGCCTATACTTCCTTCCAGGCTACTGGTCAATCAGCATTTTATTAAAATAACACAAGTGACAGGGTACAGACCATTGTCCCACAGCGTGTCTTTAACTTATTTCCCTGGCCCATCAAGTCTCTGAAAAGAGAGCAACATCCTTAACTTGTTCCTGATTATAAGTGAAAAGACTTCTAAAGTTTTAGTAGGACCAATATTAGTGCTAGAGTTTGGGAATGAATTTTAGGTGGAAGTTTTTTACTTCTCGTGCAAATGCACCAATGCTTTCTCATGAAGGGCTCTGAGCTTTGCTGAGCATGTTTAGGCTTCTGGTAAGAACACAGACTTTTCTCTTAATGGATTGACTTGCAGAATTATATAATGTTCTCTGTCTTTAAAGCAACACAGATTTCTAGAGTGCACCTAAAATGATAAATGATAACACGTGTGTGTGTGTGTGTGTGTGTGTGTGTGTGTGTGTGTAATTTTATATTCTACTTATTTGTGCAGGGCACAGTGCACATGTGGAGATCATATCATAACTTATGGCAGCCGATTCTCCCTTTCCTTTCTTCCCACTGAGTTATTTTGCCACTCAGCACATACACCACCACCGCTATCAAGGTTTATGTAGGGGATAAGCCCACCAACCCTCTCAGAATTCAGAAGGATGGCTACAGCAGGCAAAAACTGGCTAAAGATCTGAGGCACCTTGCATCTCAGAGGGCTGATGGCTGTGAAGCTCCCCAGCAGATACTGGGAGGATTAATTAAGAATGGGACTTTAAATCAATACAAAATTCTTTATTTTATTTTTATTTTATTTTTTATTTTCCATTCAAAAATTTACACTTCCTCCCCTTATCCCATTCCCCTCCCGCCCCCCCACTAATCCTCCTCCCTTCCCCTCCCTCCTTACAAGAGGGCAGGATGCCCTGCCCTGTGGGAAGTCCAAGGCCCTCCCCCCTCCATCCCAGCCTAGGAAGGCGTGCACCCAAATAGATTAGGGTCCCAAAAAGCCAATACATGCAGAAGAGACAAGACCCAGTGCCATTATCAATGGCTTCTCAGTCCACCCCCATTGGCAGCCACATTCAGAGAGTCCAGTTTGATCACATGCTCGTTCAGTCCCGGTCCAGCTTGATTTGGTCTCCCATTAGATCAGTCACACTTTCTCAGTGGGTGGACCAACCCCTCGTGGTCCTGACTTCCTTGCTCATCTTCTCTCTCCTTCTGCTCTTCAACTGGACCTTGGGAGCTCAGTCCATTGCTCTGATGTGGATGTGGGTCTCTGTCTCTATCTCCATCCATCGGATGAAATTTCTATGGTGATATTCAATATATTCATCAATATGATTATGAGACAAGGCCAGTTCAGGCACCCTCTCCTCTGCTGCCCAAGGACCTAGCTGGGGACATCCCCGTGGATACCTGGGATCCCCTCTAGAGTCAAGTCTCCTGCCAACGCTAAAATGGCTCCCTTAATGTAGATATCTTCTTCCCTGCTCCAACATCTGCCCTTCCTCCATCTCCACCCTCCCACTCCCCCAAGCTCTCCCCAGTCCTTCCCTTCTCCATTCTCCTTCCCCCTCTCCCCTTCCCCCAACCTCACCCTAACCCCATGCTCCCAACTTTTGCCTGGCAATTTTGTTTGCTTCCAATTTCCAGAAGGATCTATATATGTTTTTCTTTGGGCTCACCTTGCTATTTGGCTTCTCTAGGCTTGTGAATTATAGGCTTAATGTCCTTCGTTTATGGCTAGAGTCCACTAATGAAAGAGTACATACCATATTCATCTTTTTGGGTCTGGGTTATCTCACTAAGGATAGTGTTTTCTATTTCCATCCATTTGCATGCAAAATTCAAGTTGTCATTGTTTTTTTACCACTGAGTAGTACTCTAATGTGTATACATTCCACACTTTCTTCCAATGAGGGGCACCTAGGTTGTTTCCAGGTTCTGGCTATTACAAATAATGCTGCTGTGAACATAGTTGAACAAATGCTTTTGTAGTATGATTGGGCATCTCTTGGGTATATTCCCAAGAGTGGTATTGCTGGATCCTGAGGTAGGTTGACTCGCAGTTTCCTGAGAAACTGCCACACTGATTTCCAAAGTGGTTTCACAATTTTGCATTCCCACCAGCAATGGATGAGTGTTCCCCTTACTCCACATACTGTCCAGCATAGGCTATCATTGGTGTTTGTGATTTCATCCATTCTGACAGGTATAAGATGGTATCTTAAAGTTGTTTTGATTTGCATTTCCCTGATTGCTAAGGAAATTGAACATGACCTTAAGTATCTTTGGGCCATTTGAACTTCCTCTGTTGAGAATTCTCTGTTCAGATCTTTACCCCATTTTTTAATTGGGTAATTTAGAATTTTAATGTCTAGTTCCTTGAGTTCTTTGTGTAGTTTGGAGATCAGACCTTTGTCTGATGTGGGGTTGGTGAAGATCTTCTCCCATTCAGTAGGATGCCTTTTTGTCTTAATGACTGTGTGTCCTTTGCTTTACAGAAGCTTCTCAGTTTCAGGAGGTCCCATTTATTCATTGTTTCTCTTATTGTCTATGCCACTGGGGTTATACATAGGAAGTGGTCTCCTGTGCCCATGTATTGCAGGCTACTTCCCACTTTCTATTCTATCAGGTTCAGTGTGGTCGGATTTATATTGAGGTCCTTAATCCATTTGGACTTGAGTTTTGTGTGTGGTGATAGATAAGGATCTATTTTCATTCTCCTACAAGTTGACATCCAGTTATGCCAGCACCATTTGTTAAAGATGCTTTCTTTTTTCCATTGTATAATTTTAGCTTCTTTGTCAAATATGAGTTGTTCATAGGTTTGTGAATTAATATCTGGGTCTTTGATTCGATTCCATTGGTCAATGTCTCTGTTTTATGCCAATACCAAGCTGTTTTCATTACTGTAGCTCTGTAATAGAGTTTGAAGTCAAGAATGGTAATGCCTCCAGAAGTTCCTTTATTGTATAGGATTATTTTGGCTATTCTGGGCTTTTTGTTTTTCCATATAAAGTTAGTTATTCTCTCAAGGTCTATGAAGAATTTTGTTGGGATTTTGATGGGGATTGCATTGAATCTATAGATTGCCTTTGGTAGAATTGCCATTTTTACTATATTGATCCTACCATTCCAGGAGCATGGGAGATCCTTCCATTTTCTGGAATCCTCTTCAATTTCTTTCTTCAAGGCCTTAAAGTTCTTGTCAAATAGACCTTTCACTTCCTTGGTTAGTGTTACCCCAAGATACTTTATGTTATTTGTGGCTATCGTGAAAGGTGATGTTTCTCTGATTTCCCTCTCTGCTTTTTTATCCTTTGTGTATAGGAGGGCTACTGATTTTTTTGAGTTGATCTTGTATCCTGCCACATCCCTGAAGGTATTTATCAGCTGTAGGAGTTCTTTGGTAGAGTTTTTGGGGTCACTTATGTACATTCTCATATCATCTGCAAATAATGAAAGTTTGACTTCTTCCTTTCCAATTTGAATCCCCTTGATCGCCTTATGTTGTCTTATAGCTATTGCTAGAACTTCAAGCACTGTATTGAAGAGATATGGAGAGAGTGGACAGCCTTGTCTTGTTCCTGATTTTAGTGGAATCGCTTTGAGTTTCTCTCCATTTAATTTCATGTTAGCTGTCGGCTTGCTGTAAATTGCTTTTATTATATTTAGGTAAGATCCTTGTATCCCTAATCTCTCCAAGACCTTTATCATAAAGGGGTGTTGAATTTTGTCAAATGCTTTTTCAGCATCTAATTAAATGATCATATGGTTTTTTCTTTCAGTTTATTTATATGATGGATTACATTGGCAGATTTTCATATGTTGAACCAGCCCTGCATCTCTGGGATGAAGCCTACTTGATCATAATGGATGATTTTTTTTTTTTTGATGTGTTCTTGGATTCGGTTTGCCAGTATTTTATTGAGAATTTTTGCATCGATGTTCATGAGTGAGATTGGTCTGTAATTCTCTTTTTTGTGTCTCTTTGTTGTGTCTTTGTTGGTTTTGGTATCAGGGTAACTGTAGCTTCATAAAAAGAGTTTGGCAATGACTCTTCTGTTTCTATTATGTGAAACACATTAAGGAGTATAGGTATTAGCTCTTCTTGGAAGTTCTGGTAGAATTCTACACTAACACCATCTGGTCCTGGGCTTTTTTTGGTTGGGAGGTTTTTGATGACAGCTTCTATTTCCTCAAGACTTACAGGTCTATTTAAATTGTTCACCTGGTCTTGATTTAATTTCGGTATATGGTATTTATTTTAAAAACTGTCCATTTCTTTTACATTTTCCAATTTTGTGGCATACAGTCTTTTGTAGGAAGACCTAAAGATTCCCTGAATTTCCTCAGTGTCTGTTGTTATGTCCCCCTTTTCATTTCTGATCTTGTTAATTTCAGTGTTCTCTCTCTGCCTTTTGATTAGTTTGGATAGGGGTTTGTCGATCTTGTTGATTTTCTCAAGGAACCAGCTCTTTGTTTCATTGATTCTTTGGATTGTTTTCTGTGTCTCTATTTTGTTGATTACAGCCCTCAGTTTGATTATTTCCAGTCTTCTACTCCTCCCGGGTGAGTCTGCTTCTTTTTTTTTCTAGAGCTTTTAGGTGTGCTGTTAAGTCACTAATGTGTGCTTTCTCCGTTTTCTTTATGTGGGCACTAAGTGCTATGAACTTTCCTTTTAGCACTGCTTTTATAGTGTCCCATAGGTTTGGGTATGTTGTGTCTTTATTTTCGTTGAATTTAAGGAAGACTTTAATTTCTTTCTTTATTTCTTCCTTGACCCAGGAGTGGTTCAGGAGTTGACTGTTCAGTTTCCATGAGTTTGTAGGCTTTCTGGGGGTAGAATTCTTGTTGAATTCTAACTTTATTCCATGGTGATCCAATAAGACACAGGTGGTTACTCCAATTTTTTTTGTATCTGTGGATGTTTGTTTTGTTACCGAGTATGTGATCAATTTTTGAGAAGGTTCCATGAGATGATGGGAAGAAGATATATTCTTTCCTGTTTGGGTGGAATGTTCTATAGATGTCTATTAAGTCCATTTGATTCATTACATCTGTTAGTTCTCGTATTTCTCTGTTAAGTTTCTGTCTGGTTGACCTGTCCATTGGTGAGAGAGGAGTGTTGAAATCTCCTACTATTAGTGTGTTGGGTTTGATGTGTGCTTTGAGTTCTAGTAATGTTTCTTTTACATATGTGGGTGCTTTTTATATTAGAGGCATATATATTCCTGTTATGAGTATAAGTGTCCATCTCCATCTCTTCTGATTGATTTTAGTTTGAAATAAATCTTGTTAGATATTAGGATAGCCACACCCGCTCATTTCTTAGGGCCATTTGATTGAAAAACCTTTTCCCAATCCTTCACTCTGAGATAATGTCTGTCTTTGTGGTTGAGGTGTGTTTCTTATAAACAGCAGAGTGTTGGATCCTGTTTTTGTATCCATTTTCTTAACCTGTGCCTTTTTATAGGTGAATTGAGTCCATTGATATTAAGTGATTTTAATGTCCAGTGGTTGTTAACTCCATTTATTTATTTATTTATTTTGGTGGTAGAGTTTGTGTGTTTCCCTTCTTTGAGTTGTGCTGGTGGAGGGTTGTTAGATGTCTGTGTTATTATGCATGTTGTTTGCTTCCTTTGGTTGTGGTTTTCCTTCTAGTACTTTCTGTAAGGCTGGGTTTGTGGCTATTTATTGCTTAAGTTTGTTTTTATCCTGGAATATCTTGTTTTCTCCATCGATGATGAAAGAAAGCTTTGCTGAGTATAGTAGTCTGGGCTTGCATCCATGGTCTCTTAGTGTCTGCAGCACATCTATCCAAGACCTTCTGGCTTTCATGGTTTCCATAGAGAAGTCAAGTGTAATTCTGATGGGTTTACCTTTATATGTTACCCTTTTCCTTTGCAGCTCTTAATATTCTTTCTTTATTCTGTATGTTTTGTGTTTTGATTATTATATGGTGAGGGGATTTTTTTTAATCCAGTCTATTTGGTGCTCTGTATGCTTCTTGTACCTTCATAGGAATATCCTTCTTTAGGTTGGGAAAGTTTTCTTCTATAATTTTGTTGAATATATTTTCTGGGCCTTTGAGCTGTAATTCTTCTCCTTCTTCTACCCCTATTATTCTTAGGTTTGGTCTTTTCATGGTGTCTCAGATTTCCTAGATGTTTTATGTTAAGAATTTGTTGGATTTGTTGTTTTCTTTGATCAATGAGTTTATTTTCTCTATCGTATCTTCAGCATCTGAGATTCTTTCTTCTATCTCTTGTATTCTATTGGTTATACTTGTCTCTGCAGTTCCTGTTTGTTTACCCAGATTTTCAATATCCAGCCATCCCTCGGTTTGTGTTTTCTTCATTGTCTCCCTTTCAGTTTTCAGGTCTTAAACTGTTTCCACTACCTGTTTGATTGCTTTTTCTTGGTTTTCTAGGGTGTCTTTGAGGGATATATTCATTTCTACTAACTTTTTGTTAGTCTTCTCATCCATTTCTTTAAAGGAGTTTTTCACATCCTCTTTAATGGTCTCTATCACTTTCATAATGTTACATTTAAAGTCGATTTCTTCTACTTCTTCTGGATTAGGTTGTTCAAGTCTTCCTGTTGCATATTTGCTGGATTCTGGTGTTATCATGTTGCTTTTCAGGTTGTTGGAGGAATTCTTGCATTGGCGCCTGCCCATCTCTTCCTTCTAATGCAGTCAGGAGAGTCTCCACGGCTTGGTCCGATTTTTGCTGTGGCTAACTGTGTACTTGTGCATTTTTCTTGTTCTGCCCTGTCTTAGGTCCCCTCAGCACTGGAGTTGGCTCTCAGATGCCCTCCTCCCTGAAGTAGGCTGTGGTGGTGGATCTAAGGAATCCCCTCCAGATGGACCTACTGGTACTGGATCAGGGCCACTTGCTGGCCAAGGACCTCGCAGACAAAAGGGCAGGCTTGGTAGATGCTGGCCGGCTTTGTGGAACAAAGAAAACCCCTGCAGCCTTGCACTCACCACTTTGTCCCCAGAACATCAGCCCCGAAACAGGGTGAGTTGGAGAATCCTAGGACCCTGCAGATGGAAAGGGTGCTTGGGGGCAAGCTGGGGTGGGATAGGTATAAAAGCCAGTAGCCGGGAAGAAGCCCTGCTGATTGTCCAGAAAATTTAGGGGATTGTAGGGCGCCTGTACTCCCTTCCCGGGGCATCTGGGTGGCCAGGCAAGCACACACTTACCCCTTTGGATAGCTCTACTGGTACTCTCAATATGAAATTCTAAGAAGTTTTTGTTCACTGACTACATTTCCTAAGTGTAACTATTTAAGCTAGAAGTTTGAGATTAATAATTGTAGAAAAATGCAGTAGTGCTGTTGCACTTTCTAAGCACTTCTGCTCCCTTTCCCGGCTAACCCACAGGCCTGGGAGGAAGGCAAAGGTGATTGATTTGCATCAGCATCTTGCTAGCTGAGTTAAAGAGAATTTTTTTGGAGACTTTGCTTCCAGCTCCAGCAGGGTGCCTGCCAGCACCAGATGAGAATTAATTTCTTTCTCTGGGACTGGTTTAGCAACCCAAGCCTTTTTTCTGTATCTCTAGGGGTAAAGGCATATACAGTTAATTTCCTGGGCTATGATCTTATGTTAATTGAAACCAAGGTAAAGGGTAAATACAGAATATTAATAGCTTGTTAGGTTAGAGCAAAGGGCCAGTAGATTACACCTTCCTGAGTCTGCTGCTAGAAAATTCAGGGCCACCCAGACCTGCTTATCAGTGAGAGAAGACATACTGGAAACTTGGGAAGGGGGTAAGGTTTTAAGCCTTTGTAAGTTAAGAGATGGGACAGATTGTGGTGGGAGAAGACAGTGGTGGGTGACCCAAAAGTTAGTTTCTTTGACTCACAAATAAGAAGCTCAGCGGCCGCTAAAGCGCACATGCAAGGTGCCCAGCCCTGAGTGGTGAGGTCCAGCTTCTTTGACAGGTACGCTACAGGTGCAAAGGAAGGTCCCAGTTGATGCCCTAGAACCCCAAACACATATCCATCCTTTTCTGTAACATAGAGGGAGAAAGGATGAGTTAAGTCTGGGAGATGGAAAGCTGGAGCCTGGATAAGGGCCTGTTGGAGTCTCTGGAAGGGTTTAGAAATTGGATAGGGAAGGGGCTCATGCAGAGAGCTGAGAGCAGCCTTGTATAAGGGGCAGGCTTAGGGAGAAAAAGAGGGGATCCAGGACTGCAGAAATTCAGCTGTTCCTAGGAACAATAAAACCTCTTCTTTTGTAGAAGGAACTGCAAGGGACCGAATTAGGTTTTTTTTTTTTTTTCTGTCTAGGGTAATAGTTTTTTAGGTGGGGTAATAGTTAATCCCAAGTAAATGACCTGAGAGGTAGACAGTTGGACCTTAGAAGGTGAGACTCTATAGCCCTTTTTGCACAAGAAATTTAAAAGAGCGGGAAGTATTAGTTTTGCTGATCTCTAAGGATGGACTGCAAAGTAAAATATCATCTACATACTGTATGAGTTTAGACTCAGGGAGGGGAGAGACAGTGAGAGCAGATCAGCAGCTAAAGCCTGACCTAATAGTTGTGGGCTGTCCCAGAATCCCTGGGGAAGGACGGCCCAGGTGAGCTGTGTGGAGAGGTGAGTGTCAGGGTCAGTCCAGGTGAAGGCAAAGATATTTTGATATTGAGAGCTGAGAGGAACAGAGAAAAAACATGCTTGAGATCTAGAACTGAGAGGTGGGAGGTTCCTGGGGGGATAATGGAAAGAAGTTCCACTACAGGCACTACAGGATGAAGAGGGACCACTGCAGAATTAACAAGCCAGAGGTATCGGGCCAGGCAATAGGTTAGGTTTTTAAACAACAACTATAGGGGTGTTGAAAGGAGAAGAGGTGGGACAAAGTAGCTTTTTCCTTAGGTCAGAGATAATAGGCTTAAATCCCCTAGGGCTCTGGAGTGAGAGAGGGTACTGAGCTTGGGGAATCTGTAATTGGATAACAATGGGGAATGGAGTTTAGCAACAGAGGAGTTTTGGGTGTCCCAGACTTGGGGAGCCACCTGAGAGGCTGGCAAAGGAAATGACATGTTGGAGCTGGGACGTTGGGAGGCTAGAAGGAGGAGGAGGGGAGATGTTGGCAAGTCTGGAGTAAGGCAAATGAAAGGAGCAAATAAAATGGAAGCTCCCACTTTAGCTAAAATAAATTCTTCCCATAAGAGGTGCTGAGCAGGTTGGCATGATTAAAAATGAATGAATGAGATAAATACCCCTAAAAATACAATTAAATGGTAGGGTCTGCTGAGGTAGATAAGGCTGTCCCCCTACCCTGACAACAGGGAAACTAGATGGAGAGGCAGGTCCCCAAAACTCCCTCAGTATCAAGTATGTGGCGCCGGTGTCCAAGAGAAAGGAGATGAACCATCCTGATACTGTGATATTTACCCGTAGCTCCCTATTACAGATGATGATTGTGGTTGGGTCAAAGGAGCCTGGGCAGCCTCACTCATCCATGGCCAGACCTAGAAGGTCAGTTTTCTGGGTTTGATTTCATGATGTGCCCAATGCCCTTCTCTATGGCACCTTGGACATATTGTCTCATGGGACCAATATGAGGATTAGGACATGCCCAGGCCCAGTGCCCAGTTTTACATTTGAAACGCAGGCCTGGCCATTCTCGAGCCCCAGTGGGCAAGGAAGCAGCATGGACAGCTTGGATAGGATGGTCTAGTGGCCTTGGCTGGTTAGGTACTAACATTTGACACTTGTGATTATGGGTTTTATCATTCCTTGCACGGTACACCTTAAAAGCCAACTCTAAGACTTCTGCCTGAGGGGTCAAGGGGCTTTTCTCCAAATGTCTAAGTTTAGTCTTCGTGTCAGGGTAGCTCTGAGGAAAAAGAAAAGAGTCATAACTGTCTGCCTTCTTGGTCTCTGAATCTAGGTTAGTATATTGTAACAGAGGTTTATTGAGGCGTTCTAAAAATGCAGATGGATTTTCCTTGTATCCTGAATAACCTCTAAGAGTTTATCACAGTTTACTGACTTGAGGGCAGCCTTATGGACACCCACCAGAAGGCAAGTCATGAACCGGTCTCTAGCTAAAATACCACCTGGGGTGTTATAATCCCAATGTGGTTCCCCGTGTGTGTGTGTGTGTGTGTGTGTGTGTGTGTGTGTGTGTGTGTGTGTGTGTGTGTGCTGCCTTTGTTTGGTGCACCTCATCTGCATGTACTCTGGCCTGCTCCCCAAATCACCTGCACTCCTCAGGAAGTAGGTTATTAGATAAGATCATATAAATATCATGAAAAGTGAGACTATAAGATTGGGTATTGTATTGAAATTGCTTTATGAAAGAGGTAGAATTAGATGTATAAGACCCAATTTTGTTCTATGTGGGAGAGTTCTGAGAGGGAGAAGGGGACATGTACCCTGACCAGTCCATCTACTACGGACACCTCTCACAACGGGAGAACAGCAGCCGGCTTGGCTTGGTCAGGGCTAGGAGAGGGCGTGAGAGGAGAGGTAAAGGTGGGTGCCAGAGCCAGGCGACTGCTGCGGCATGGCACCAGAGAGGAGGCAGGATCCAGGGGGGTTAATGGAGTAGTTGGTGGGGGGACAGAGAAAGAGCTGAAGAAATAGAAGTAGCTGTCTGCTGAGGTCAGAAAGATGGGGTTCATTAGCAGGGTCCAGAGTGGAAGTAGGGTATTCCTCCGCCTTAGATGGCATAGCCAGGAACATGTGAGCAGGTGAACAGCTCGTAAGGACAGAGGGCTTGGACTTAGAGCTTAGATATTAAAAGTCTTGGATATAGGAAAACTCCTTCCATCTGCCTGTGTGCTGACAATATTTAGAAAGCTCCTGCAGAATATTGGGATCAAAGGTGCTGTTAGACGGCCATTTTAGGTTATTATCTAAAGAATACTTAGACCATTTTTTTTTTTTAACAAAGACAAAAAAGCGTGGAAATCTGTAAGTAAAGCAAATTACGCTCTGGGGTTTAAGGGTCTCTAAAAGACATCCCGGGGGGGGGGGAGGTTGGACTGACAGTTTTTGAGAGTTTGTTTCCCATAGCTGAAAATGCAAAACCAGCACAAACCCCAAGGCTGGTAACTGGACATCTCCACACTGGGGCAGGGTTTGATAATAAAGCTGAATTTCTGTCTGTTGACTCAGGAGCCAAGGGCTAAAAGCCACTCTGGGTGATCTCTAGCAGTGAGAACCACTACAAAAAGTCCAAAAGGAAAACAAAAACAACAACAACAACAACAAAAAAACTAGAATGGCGGGAGGACCACTCTGAGTGGTCCAGTCACATTTACAGCTATTGGAAGCAACCAGAGGTGAATATCAGCAAAGGGCTCAATCGTAGCCTTGAAGGCTGTGATTGGGGGCTCCCCCTATTTCTAGGAACACCAGAGGGTTGCCAGGAGCTCAATGGTCAACTCCTTGGGTTCAGAGAAATGATTAAACTGACCGGAAGAGAAAAACTCACCCAACAAAGCCACTGGTGTGTGTAGGGGTCAGTGGCCAGGCAGATGGAATGTGGGTTGTTGTGGAGAAACTCAGTCCAGAGAGAGAGAGCCTGTGGAGTCTTGGCACCAACGAAATTACCTGGTACAAATGAGAACAGATCACAAAACACACAATGGAACCCACATTAAGAGTTTATTAAAGAGAAAGACACATGCACACAGGCCTGAGGGGTTGGTGCAGGGAGAGAGTGTGGAAGCAGGTGTGTCCAGCTTTTAAAGGCTGCCTAGCGCATGTGCACAGGAGCTTATGTCATACGTAGGTGATAGAGCTGATGCACACGTACCAGGGCTTACTTGTGTCATGCATAGGTGACCTGACCATGTTGCACATAAGTCTCGCAGGGCCTAAGGACTGTAGGTGGCGCTTTGCCTGAGTGCTTGTCAGTGCATGCATGGCCCTGGAACCTGGAAGTGCCAGCCACAACACTGTGCGGCAGGAACCATAACAATAAGGATAGAAGAGGGAGAAGAACTCCAGCTCAAAGGCACAGAAAAATATATTCAACAAAATCATAGAAGAAAACTTTCCCAACCTAAAGAAGGATATCTCTATGAAGGTACAAGAAGCTTACAGAACACCAAATAGACTGGACCAAAAAAAAAGTTCACTTGCCATATAATAATCAAAACACAAAACATAGTGAATAAAGAAAGAATATTAAGAGCTGCAAAGGAAAAAGGTCAAGTGACATATAAAGGCAGTCCTATCAGAATCACACCTGACTTCTCTATGGAAACCATGAAAGCCAGAAGGTCCTGGACAGATGTGCAGCAGACACTAAGAGACCACAGATGTAAACCCAGACTACTATACCCAGCAAAGCTTTCAATGGAGAAAACAAGATATTCCATGACAAAACTAGGTTTAAACAATACCTACCCACAAATCCAACCCTACAGAAAGTACTAGAAGGAAAACCTTAACCCAAGGAAGCTAACTGCACCCACAAAAACACAGGCAACAGATAATCTCATATCAACAAATCCCAAAGAAGGGAAACACACAAACACTACTACCGAAAAATAACAGGACTTAACATTCACTGGTCATTAATATCTCTTGATATCAATCAATGGACTCAATTGAACTATAAAAAGACACAGGCTAAGAAAATGGATCCGAAACAACATAGATGCCCCTCACCCGAAGAATAAATAAAGAAAATGTGGTACATTTACACAATGGAGTACTACTCAGCGGTAAAAAAAAAAAAAATGACATCTTGAAATTTGCATGCAAATGGATGAAACTAGAAAAAAATATCCTGAGTAAGGTAACTCAGACCCAGAAAGATGAACACAGTATGTACTCACTCATAAGTGGATACTAACTGTAAAGCAAAGGATAATGAGCCTATAGTCCATGACCCTAGAGAAGCTAAGTAACAAGATGAACCCTAAGAAAGACATATAGATCCACCTGGAAAGGGAAATAGACAAGATCACCTGACAAAATGGGGAGCATGGAGGTGGGGGAGAAAAGAGGGTAGGAGGGAAAGAGGAGGGGAGAAGGGGAGGGAGAAGGAGAACTTTGGGGAATGGGATAGTTGAAATGGAGGAAGGACAGAGATGAGAGCAAAGAAAGACACTTTGATTGAGGGAACCATTATGGGACTAGCAAGAAACCTGACACTAGAAAAATTCCCAGAAATCCACAAGGATGACCCCATCTAAGACCCTAAGCAATAGAGGTGAGGGGCCCCAAACTGGTCTTGTAGTCAGATTGATGAATATCTTAAATGTCATCATAGAACCTTCATCCAGCAACTGATGGAAACAGAGGCAGAGACCCTCAGTGGAGCACTGGGCTGAGCTCCCAAAGTCCAGTTGAACAGTGAGAAAAATGAGAATATGAGCAAAGAGATCAAGACCATGATGGGGACACCCACTGAAAACAGTTTACCTGAGCTAATGGGAACTCACCAACTCTGGCCGGACAGGGAAAGAACCAGCATAGGTCCAAACTAGTCCCTCTGAATGTGGGTGACAATTGTATGGCTGGGGCAAACTGCGAGGCCACTGATAGTGGCACTAGGATTTATCCCTACTGCTTGTACTGGCTTCTTGGGATCTTATTCTCTTGGGATGGAGACCTTGCTCAGCCTAGATATAGTAGGGATGGCCTTGGACCTTCCCCACAGCAATGTGCCTTACCTCCTCTGAGGACTGGATGGAGGGTGGGTGGGAGAGTATGTGGAGGGAATGGGAGGAGGGGAGGGAGTGGGAACTGGGATTGGTATGTAAAATGAAAAAAGATAATTTTTCTTTTTTAAAAAAATAAAATAGAAAAAGAAACGAAAAGAAAATCCTGGTAGCTTAAAAAAGCAAACAAGAATGAAAGGAAGGAAGGAAGGAAGGAAAGACAGACAGAAAGAAAGAAAGAAAGAAAGAAAGAAAGAAAGAAAGAAAGAAAGAAAGAAAGAAAGAAAAGAAAAGAAAAGAAAAGAAAAGAAAAGAAAATGTATTGTGGGGAGTCACCTATATGTGACTGTCTCTTGAATTCAAGGTACAGCTTCATTTCAAGCCTCATGATTTAGCTCCAGACAGAGATTTAGGTGTCTTGTCTTGTTTGCATCAACAATTTAAGGTAAAAGAGGCCCAAGGAGGTTATATAACTGTCCTAAGATTAAGTCTGATCCCTGTAACCCACATGGTAGGACAGAACCAGCTCCCACAAATTGCCCTCTGATCCCCACATGTGCACTGTGGCAACACCCATATGCACAACAATGAATTTCTTCAAAAGTTAAAGAAATGACTGGAGAGACGAGACGTAATTAGAGCACAGAACACCTTTCTTGGCTGGGGGAAAGAAAACTTAAACAGGCTAGCAAATGACAGCAGTGCCTAACCTGCCACACCCAGGGGACCAAAGCTGGATTGGCACCCAGGACGATAACAGCAAAGCTGTGGCCAGGCTGTGCTCCGGCCATCATTCAGTTCTTCACACACGCATCATTCAGTTCTTCACACACGCGGCGTTCTTGAATCTAAACTCCTCTGTGAGGCAGATACTGTTGCTCTCCCCATTTTCCAAATGAGACACAGGAAGATGTCATGTGACCTCTCCTAGGGAGACGTGAGATTTTTCTGTCGTCCCACAAGGCGTACCTGTGTCAGACCAAAGACATTATTCTGTCCAAGTCTAACCTGGTGAGATAAAGACGTATTGGGATTCCTTACAGAAAAATGGGTGACTCAGAGGCATCTGGGTCACCGAAACATTCCCCCCCACCCCACCCCCAAGCAGAGTCGATGACTGGCAGATGTATGCAAAGCATTCAGGCAGCTCCACCAAAAGTTTCCTCTCCCAAAACAACTGCCTGGAACTTATGCAACCCTAAGGAAATTTCCTGCATCTTGTCAGTTTCTCCCGCTTTCTGGGAGCTTTATGAAGTCCCTCCTTCCTCCAGCAAGAAGAGCTTATTCAGAGGAAATAGTCATACAACATTCCATCCCTTCCTCTGGCTCTTAGACTCCTTCCTCTGCAATGCCCTCTGAGCCTTTGAGGAAATGATATTGACATCCGGTTATTTTCCTTCATTTATGACCAAACATGGAGCCACTATGCGGTGGCAAGCAATCCACAGGATTTGAAGCTGGATTGCAGTAACAAACATGGATGGCCTCCTGTGACACAGGCCTTAAATCCATTTGGGAAGCAGTTGGTTGCATCCACCAATGGTCGTACTACAGTTGCACAAATGGACATATCTTGCCTGGCATGTTGGTAGTGCAGTATGCAAGACCCGTGGTCAAGTAAGATCATCAGCTACAATCCTCGCCCAGTCTGTATAAAACCTTTCAACATTGTTAAATCCAGCATCAGGGGGGGAGCCTCTGGCTCGGTACCAGCCTGATTACTCCATGTTCTGCAGTCAAAACGTGTGATGGTTTCAATATTTATAACTGATGCCAGAAAGCACGCTATCTATAAAGTCATCTCATTTGCATAGACTCCTGAATTTATTTACTTGTAAATTCACAGAGTAAAAGATGAGGAAGCACGATATTGCTGGGATTATAGAACATCTTTTTAACCATTCCCTTTGCTCATCTGTGAGCTGATTCTGTTTCACAAAACTATTTGCTTTGTATTCCGAGCTTGTCTTGTGAAACGTGCTTCATAGACCCTCAGGAGCCATTCACTTCTCTTCTGTGAAATCTATGGAGTTTTGTTTCACTCCAAACTCAAATAAAACCAATGTCACCCTGGAGTCTGAATTTCCTCTCTCGTGTGCTCTGCAGGAAGCTTAGCTAGAAGGAAGTATTGGCGGAAGCCAATTATTTCTATGGTAGCTATTTAAGTGAAGTAATTTTAGTTCACGCGATGAAGATCAAGAAAAGCTGAGCCATCTGGAATGAGGAGAATTACAGAAATGCATTGTGTGCAAACAACCGGAGAGTGGGAGGAAGAAGCTGTTGACTTTAACAAGGAGTGGCTTGAAAATAAGTTCTCTGAGGGTCTAATCTTACCACACACATCCCAGGAAAGATGGTGTCAGGTGAGCTCTGCAGACCTACTTGCTAGTGAAGCAATTATAACTTTTAAAAACGGAAATGGAAAACACTTCCATCCTATTGACATACAGGACAAAAGAGCGGTCCCAAATAATCTACTGTGCCTGGATGAGGACCGTCTTTGATTCAGACCCTGCTCAGCAAGATATGAAAGCCACTCTGGGTGGGCGTGGCCAAGACAAGAGTCTCTTCCTGCTAGAGCCCTCAGTGAAGGCTGCTAAGTTTGCAGGAGGAACAGGGTACCAATGCTTTTCCATTCACAGTTTCATGTAGGCAGATGTTAAACCCAAAGAAGTCCCTTAACAATGGCAACATAGAAACTGGCTTTGCACATAAAATTCCAACTGTTAAGTCTCAAACCCTAGGACAAATAGCTGAGGTGTCTATTTAACATATCAAAGCAAACCTGGCCACCAGGTTATCCCAGCATCCTTCAGCCCCAACCTGTTACAGGGTCCTCCTGGCTGGCATACGTCCCCCCCGCCCCGCCCTCCTACCCTGAACTCTCCAGTCCAGAACTCTGGACTGCCCTTTCTATAACATCCAGGCATTTTTGTTACCCCTCCTTTTATGAGCCTCCTGGCTGCTGCACCTGGCTCCCCACTTTCCCCTCTCTCTTGCCTACCCCCTCTCCTCAGATGGTTCAGGGTCATACCCACTCTGTACTCTCCCCGATGTCCCTGCCTCTGGCTATGCTCTTCTACATAGCTACAATAAACTTTCTCTTCTACCATAACCTAGGAGCAGCTATTTTTTTTCGTTCACTACCACAAGTGTATTAGAGAATCTTGAGGCACAACTGCCTGCCTGCCAACTTCTTCATAGTGTTGCTATCCTTAAGCTTCCAAGTCAGTAAGTGGAGTTTACTAAGTAGAGTAGACACTTAGAATTGTGGGGATATATTTTTCCAGGTGGGCCCCACCTTCTAAACATCCTAGTTGCTTAGAATTATTTGGCTGTACATGGTCTGATTGACACTAAATCCCTGACAGCTGTCATTTATCCCTCACCCTTCACCCAACATTGCATTAAACAAGTCAGCCAAGAAAGATCTCAGCCTGTGACAAGGGACAACTGAAATCAAACCAGCAGTCAGTGATGTTGAGAGGCTGTGGTGGTTTAATTGAGAATTGCCCCCCTCCGATGTATGGGTAATTGATCCCCAGTTGGTGGCACTGTTTGGGGGTGGGGGGTAGACAGTGTGGTCTTGCCAGGGGAACTGCATCGCGGGAGACAGGCTTTGAGAGTTTCAAGCCTCATGCCACTCCTGGTTTGTCCCTTCTGCTTTGTGCTGACGGTTCAAAATGGCTCTCTCAGCTTCCTGCTCCTGGTGTCATGTGCGTTGCATGCTGCCATCATACATGCATGCCTCCCAGCCACAACAGATTCTTAGCCCTCAGGAAACCTAAGCCCAGATAAACCCTTCCTTCCATAAGTTGCTTTGGCCGTGAGGTTTTAACACAGCAGCAGAAAAGTAGCTAATACATTGGGAAGGTGCCTCCTGATGGTCTCTGGACATGTCTGTGTGGGTCCAGCCCACTGTGCCCCGGGCCATCCTTATACTGGCAGGACTAGGTTGTGTAAGCAAGGTTGCTGCAGAAGCCCGAAGGAGCCTTCCTCCATGGTTTCTGCATCCTACCTTAAGCTTCTCTTTAAGTTCCTCTTTGGCTTGCCTTGCAGGTGAATTCTGACCTGTAAGCTAAAGGAACCCTTCTCCCTCTTGTTGCTTTTGGTCAAGTGTTATCAAAAGAACAGAAAACAGAAGAGGAAAATTACAAACCCATGTGTGGCTTTGGGGCATCATTTTGTAATTTAATTTCTTGAACCATGGGCTGTTTTCTACAGTTATTACACCATTTTATATTCCTATGAATGGTGTAGAAAGGTTTCTACTTCTCCATATCCTCTCCAGTGACTGTTCTTTTTTCCTCTTTGATAATAACCGCCTTAATGGCCATAGGATGGTATCTCCTGTGGCTTTGTTTGTTATTGCATTCATGACCAATGACACTGAGCATCTTTTTTGGGTGGCTATTGATCATTTGTTTCTCTTCTTTGAAAAAAATGTTTACTGAAGCCATTTGTTTATTTCTAATTGGGACATTAGCTTTTCTCTTGTTGAGAAAGAGTTGTTATATATTATTGATTTTTTAATCTTTCCTAAGGTATATGACTTTTTAATAGCTCTTCTTATCAATGGGTTGATTTTTATTCTGTTAATGATTTTTTTGGTGCACAGACATTTTAATTTTCATGAAGTCTAATTTGTCTGTTTATTTGCTTTCCTGTGATTTTTGTGATGTTATTACCAAATCAATTTTCTTTTAATATTGACAGATATAAGTTAATATAGATATTTATTGTATAGATAGATAGATAGATATCATATACACAATTATTTTTTGGATACATAATCATTGTTTAATAGCTAAATCAAGCAAACTAACCTAAAAGTTCCTTCAAGTGCTCTCTTTTTCTTTCGTTGTGCTAAGAGTAATTTAAACTATTTTTAAAAATATTTAAATATTTCATACATTGTTATTAACTACAGTCACTACATCATACTATAGATACTTTTCAATACTGAAATTTTGAATTCTTTGACCAACAACTCCCCAGCCCATGTTTTAATCCACTGCCTTTCTGCTGTGCTTCCCTTAGTTTGACTTCTCAGACGACTAGAGTTTCAATTTTTATCCTGAAATGTACGCTCAATCCACTTAGAGTTGACTTTCTGTAACGTGCGGCTGAGGGTCTAACTTTGTTCTTTGGCCTATGGATGCCTAGCTTTCCCATCACCATTTACTGGTAGAAAGCTATTCTTTCCTCCATTAAATTGTCTAGCAGCCTTGCCAAACATGATTTGACCCTAAATCCGGAGGGCTATTTCTAAGTTCTCTAATCTCATCCTCAAGTCAATATGTCTTTCTTTATGCCCACACTATTTTGGTTGCTTTATCTTTGTAGTAAACTTTGAATTCAGGAAATATTACTGCTTCAGTAATGATCTTGGGTTTTGTTTTGTTTTTTAGACTATTGGCTGTTTAAGGTCCTGTGAGAGTCCTTACAGATTCTAAGCACATTTTTTATTTCTGTGAAATTATCATACTGATTTTGATGATAATTTAATTGAATCTACAGATCTGAGGCAGTGTTGACATTGTATTATACTACATACACCTACCTGAGAAGAGCTTGGCTGCCTTGCTGTTTGGTAATCTCTTTCAACACTGTTTTTCAGCCTTTATTGTACAAATCCTTCAGATAGGAGTTAGTTTAATTATTGGATGTGTCATTCTCTTCACTGCTACTATAGATGAAAATATTTCCTCAGTTTCCTTCCCTTTCATTCTTTGTTACTGTATAAAAATCCAAGTTTTATGTGTTGATTTTATATCCTGGAGAAATGCATTTTTAAAAGTTTTTTTTTAGAAGTTTTTTACGGTTATGAGTGTTTGCCTGCATATCTGTATGTGTACTACATGAGTGTCATGTCCACAGAGGCCAGAAGAGGGCATCAGATCCGCTAGAACTAGAGTTATGGACAGTTGTGAGCTCACACATCGGTACTGGGAACTGAATCCTGGCCTCCTATAAAAGTAACAAGAACTCATAACTATTGAGTTATCTCTCCACTCCTGACAAATACGTTTCCATGACCGCCTTTTAGTATATTTGTTTTGTCAATAGACCTACCATAAGATGGGGATTCTGCTGGTTTTATATTACTCCCTAGATGCAGTCTAAGAAAAAGCTACTCATAGTCCCATTACTCAGATGGTCATGAGCAAGTTGAGTAATCCACTTCACCCATTTCAGCTCTTAATGGGACAGTGGAGAATCAAACATGGGCTGTGAAGCCTAGAGTTGATGCTTTATTCTCTAAGCCATGTTTCTTCCTAAACATCAAGCTCACAATGAGAACTGTCTCATGAATATGTAGTGTTGTTCAAACGAATAACAGCCCTGGGATTTGAATGTTCAAATATAACTAGGTCTTCTTATCTCTAGACCTAGGGATAAAACTCCTGGACAAGTGTGCTTGAAGTTAAGTCTTTCTCTGAGGTTCAGTCAACAGAACATGCTGGAACAGAATTTGTCAAGACATACAGCTAGCAACCAAGACCCTAAATTTAGAAGCATATTCAATCTAGTCAGTCATCACGTGACTACTTTTGACGGGATGTTGGTGACACTAAAAGCTCCCTAAGAGAGCAAGACATTTGTTTTGCTGTCCCTGGAAGGGACCTGGGGGATGTCAAGCTCTTTAGAGTTGGTTTCTGGTGGGCAAACTGGCTTCTTCATCATACCCCCACTCCCAAGATGACTTTAAATTCATCCCCAAGGGTAATGTGAGACTCCCGAAAGCTGTACTCTTAAATTAGACATTATTCAACCAACTCACTCATTTCTTTGTACCTAAGAGAGAGCGTCATGTTCTTCAGGAGCACAAACGTGATTTCTGGAAGCATTTTCCATAGCAGTTCAAACAACATGAATAGAGCTCTTGCACAAGTAATTCTTAGTTTCAAGTCATAGAGTAGATATGTATAATAATTTAAAAAACAAATATACCATTAAGTGAAGATGTGGTCTGCAAAAGAAATATATACATACTGCATGAATCCATCCATAAAACCAAGCATAGAGATAAAACTCCTCTCTGGACAATTGGGATGTCAACTCTACTCTTCTTGCCAATCAGCATTAACTACATCGCCTGACAATTCCAAGACCCTGCCTTGTTTTTTGTTGTCCATTTGATTATCGGCCAAAGGACATGAAAAGATCAGAAGGCAGCACCATCTTCCACTCAATAGAGGAGAAAGGATGGGAAAAGTCCCAAGACATTGCTAAACCTCTGTTTGTATTAACCAAAAATCGAGGTTTCCCAACTATAGAAGCCATGGGTAGACATTTCAAAGAACCATGGCAATCTGGAAGACAACGTCAACACCACTGTAAAGCACGAGGAAGTGTCGTAAATGTGTTTGTAGGTGGGAGGCTTAGAGAAAAGAAAGGAACTTCAAGCTTGATTTAATGTGCCAGCTCAAGTGTATTGACTGGCCTTACTGTCTGAACAGCCTGGAGGCTTCTGAAATCAGTATGATGGGAATCTTACGAACCAAAGAGGGTTTGAACTTGAACAGTTAATAAAAAGGAAAACATTACTGGAACCAGTGTCAAAGTGCCACCTCTGCCATCACGGCCTCTGTGCTGGAAAACCACTGAGAACGTCTTGGAAAGACAGGGAACAGATTTGATTGGCATTCACAAAGTTAGCTGTCTGTCTCCCCCATTCAGTGCATTCCCTGGGCTTCAGGGTTCTTGGGGAAGCACATACGTGAAACTCAAGCCCTTAGACTCTGACCTTTTAGATAGTTCCTCTGTGTGACTCCTCCCGGTGCATTTGTTACTGGACTTCCTACTTCACTCCAGGTGCCGGTTTCCCAAAAGGGCCATTAGAAACAGAGTCGGTGACTCATTGGAGATCCTTTGAGACAAAATAATTTAAATTCCTGTACATGGGGAGGATTTTCACTTACTATCGCTCTTCTGTGTCACCCCAATTAAGTCCAGTTCTACAGAAACCAGTTCCTGGAGTTCACACATCATTTGGGGGTACTTCCTGAAGGCTCTACAATTAATGAAAAATTTGCTCTCAGCCCAGCTGATGATAGATAATGCCCTAGGGTTCTCTGAGAGCAAGTTGATAATGGAGTGTGGGTCACTGGGGATTTCCAGGGTGACAATCACTGAATTTCATAGGATATTATTACTGTATTATTTCTCTGCAGTCTTTGCTTTTCCCTTTTACTCAAGATGATTTAGATCTTCCAAATGACTAGAAGCAGCTGTGACTACCCTGATAGTTCAAGTCGGTCCTGGGTGACCCAGGTGATTTTCCATGTTTAAATCCCCTTTGGTTTATGCAATACTCAATTTCCTGATTCTAGAAACTTCCAAATTATTCAAGTGCCACTAAGGGCAATCAATAGGCTTCAACTGACATAGTGAATCAAACCTAAAATCTTCCCCTTTTCTTTCACTTCCAAATCCATTTCCACTACTTTCCCTGTATTTTTTGGTAGGGTATAAGCATGTGAGCATTGATCTCCCTACATTCCCTCCATGCCACGGTGACATTAGACTCTGGCAATTTGTATAAAGGTAAGAGAACTCAGAATGTATTGGCTTTGCATTCCAAAGTGTCATGGCTCTTTAAAAGGCCCAGTAAATAGGAAACCTAGATTTCAGGCTTCTACAAGTCAAAGATTGGTTAATATGTCTCCGGTCTCCTCTTTAACCCTCTCTTGCGGTCAAAGGTTCCTTCATTCTTACTCAATGCTTTGACCCTTTTATTAGTGATTCAAAGATGACTTCATAGATTTTCTGTCTGGATTAATAGTTTTAGATTTTTTTAAAATGTAGCTTCATGTAGCTGCAAAATATTTTACTGTTGCTGTTGTTTGTGTGGCAGGAACTATTTTTAGCATAGACATAGGACACCTTGGTTTTTAACTCAATGATAGCTGGATACTTAGGAATAAGCCTGGAATTCTATTTAAGCTATGGAGAAACTAGATATACTGATACAATGGCCAAACCAATATAAAACCAGAACTCTCATCCAGAATCTATATAACAAGTCTGAGAAATTAGATCATGACTTCTGCAGCTCCTGAGCCTAGGAAGACAAGGGGGTTCATAACTTACAGCTGCTGGGTTTATTTGTTTCCCACTTGGGATTTGCTAGAGAAGGCCGAGCCTGCTCTGCCACGCACATGTCCTCATCTGAGAGGCTTCACAACTTTCCCGCTCTTCCTTGGCAGGCAGTATGGCCCTCCAAAGTCTCCCCTCAGCTGGTACACTTCATCACACACAAATATTGATATCTCTGTGTTTGTCAAGTATTATTTTTAAGGTGTTTGTGTATTGTGCCTGCATGTATGTGTGTATACTTTGTGTGTGCCTGGTGCCTGCAAAGGCCAGAAGAGGGCATTGAATCTCCCAGAACTGGAGTTAGAGATGGTTGTGAGTTGCTGTGTAGGTGCTGGGAATTGAACCCAGGTCCTCAGGAAGCATAGCCAGTACTCTTAACCTATGAACCATTTTTTTTGTGCCAATATTTTGTTTGTTGTTGCTTTTTTTTTTAATTGAGAAACATAGCAATCAAACTTCCATCCCTGAATATTGGTTGGGATGTCACTGCCTGTAGTCGTAACCCAGCTAGACAATCTCAGGTTGCATGATTTTCTTTAAAATCTAGTGCCAACAACCATGTCTGTTGTTATGTGTCTCCATCTCATTTGGGGAGGAAAGGAAGATGGTAAAGAGTCAGAAGATGATGACGAGAGAGGAGATGGCAGAAAGGACAAGAGAAAGGAAAAGAGAGAAAGGGAAAGAGAGAAGAAAGGGAAGGAAAAAGATGCTACAAGGAGGGTATTGAATCACTATCAATCAACTAAAGAAAACGGGCTTGGGAAAGTGGGCAAAAGCTCAAGGCAAACATCGCCCCCCTCTCCTACCAAGAAGTCAGTGGCGAGAACACTGTTCCCACCATCAGTGGACAGGGATGCCTCAGTGCTGCTGCAGCATCACCCAGTGTGGCAACTGCCATCGCTTCCTGCCTCCAGAACCATGCTCCATGGCTCCTTCCTCTTCATCTGTCTGGATTTTAATTCAGCATTTGGAACTGATGCTTCTGGTTGGTTCACTTTGAGGTAACCTACTCATGCCCGGTCTACATGGGTAAAAAGGAGGCCGAAGTGGGGTTTTCGGTTTCCAAGGCAGGAAGGTAGCTTCCAGTGGAAACTTGTGAAGTAGGAGATTTTTAACCTAACAGGTTCAATGACCAGAAAAATGAAAATCAATACAAATATCTGTTACGATGAGTGTCTAAGTGAACACTCAACTTCTCCGTGTTGGAAAAACCAAGGTGACACATGAACCAGAGCTACATCTGAATCCTGTCAACATCCGGTAGTTTGAGTCCCTACACACAAGCCTAATTGCCGTCAGGAGAGAAAGAATCCAGTCATGGCTAGGTTTGCCTTAGTATTTATTTGTTTGTTTGTTTGCATATGTATATGCCTGAGTGTGTGTGGGGGCACCACGTGCATGCATGATACCCACAGAGGCCAAGAGAGGGTGTCCCCTCGAACTGGACTTTCAGACAGTTGTGAGCCACCTCACGGGTTTTGTAAACCAAACCTGGGTCCCCTGTAAGAGCAGGCAATTTTCTCAATCCCTGAGCCACCTCTCCAGTTACTATTGCTAGTTTTAAACAATCGGGTTTCTTCCATACTGCACAGTGGTCATGGTTTAACTGATGTCTTTGGACTTTCCCACAACGTTTTTCTGTTGATGGCAAAGATGAGACACCCTGGCGTTTTTGTGTTAGTTGTAAGAGAGACCTGACTTCAGGTGACCTATCTGTCGTTTCTCTCCTTGCATTCTTTTGCTTATGTTTTCACTACAGAATAGAGTTATATCTTAAATTTATTACTTCTTCATTTAAAAGAACTTCATACTATTTGGTTTTGTTTACAAGAAAAGGGAATGAACTCTTGAGGAATGTACAAGGTCTCCCTGGCAGTTCAGAGGACCTGCCTTTCATTTATCTTGCTGACAGCCAATACTCCTTACAGAGAGCCCTTCCCTGGATCTTTCCTAGAACAGAGGACACTAGGGGACAGATTTCTAAATAGACTCTTTATTCAGAAAAACATAGACATCGACTTCCTACTTCCACATCTCTGGCATTTCTTATTTTTCCATGAGCTTTGTAACCATCTGTGCACATATCCGATTTTCTCTTTACAATACTTGCATTTACATAATATTCTACTTCGGTGGTTTTAAAGATAAAGAAACAGACAGCCCAGAAAGCATCAATGACTTGCTCTAGACTGTGCATCCAGAGTGTGGTGGGATCAAGACTCACTCTTGCTACATGTCTCTCCTCTTCCCAGGCTCACATAGAGTGTGTAATAGATGCATGTTGTTTGCGAAGGTAACTTGAAAGTCAAATCAAGATGTCCCAAAATGTGCCTTAGAGTCTCTAGCTACTTGGTTTTAAAGGCCTAAGATATGTAAATCGATTAATTAAAATTCACTATTGATAATTACAAAGTGCTAATTTAACACCTTCATTGTCTTGAAAGTCTGATGCGTTGGTAATTAACTCAGAGCCTTGAGAGTTACCTTAAATTTCTCAGTGTGTTGCGTGCTTGAAAAATGCAGATGCTATTTCATCTGCTGGTTTTAACATCGGATCCAGGAATGGGAATGAATCTGTAAGCATGGAGCAGATGTTCATTAAGTCTTATCTTGAAGCCCTAAGGAGGAGGGTATTCTAGGAACACATTGATTTAGCGGGACGTGTTTATTGAGTGACTCCCGTATCACACGTCTCTGAACAGAACAGGTAATGGAAAGCAAGGGGAGACTGGTCATACAGTACACTATAGCAAGTCAGAAGGAGGTAAGTGTTACAGGAAAATTAAAACAGAACAAAGTGAGACTGAATGGGTAGGAGCAAGATGTGACATGATTTCTAATAAGGTGACTAGGCTAGCTCACTAAGGAGACATTTGAGCAAGGCTTGAAGGTGATGAGGGACTTGACAATGAAGGCTTCTGACAAGAAGGCTGTGGCAGAGCGACAACTCTGACGTAGGGTATGCTTGATATGGCTGCGGAAAGAAGCAGCCTAGTGCACCTAGAGGACAGGGAGAGGGAGAGAGGAGTAGGAGAAAGCTGGGCATGGGGGCGCCCTCTCGTAATCCTAGTAAGCAGGAGGTTGAGGCAGGAGGATTAGCCATGAATTTGAAGCCAGGTGAGCTACATAGTAGGGTCAAGACCAGCATGAGCCTAAAATACACAGTAAGATCCCAGAGGAAGAGGGCGCAGGAGTGGATGGAGCAAAGAAAGAATGAATAAACGGAAGAGCCAATGTGTGCAGTAATCAGGATTGTTCAGCCCCTTCTGGAACAGAGGTTAACTCTCCATGACCAACTATGGTGATTTCTGAAGACAAGGGAAATACAAGATGGTTGGTGGGAGACTGAAAAGACCAACTATAACCCTGTGGCCGGCTACAGTCATGTGATTGTCGCCTGGGTCTAAGTCATGAGCCTGTCCTCCTTATTCCATTGTGAACATGAATAGATATAATATGTGTAGATGGGGACGTATTACATATTTTTGTTTTGTGCGTTCTCATTCCTTTACAATGTTACATAAGATGAATTGACTTCAGGTCACAGTGTTTAAATATTGTTTTAAAAAGAAAACATCACCTATGGGCTTTATGTTAGGGAAGGTGTGGTAGTCATGGTTCTTAGAATCACAGAATTTATGGAATGACTCTCTCTCTATCTTTCTATCTGTCTTTCTATCTATCCATCTAGATATAGATATATAGATATATCATAAGGAATTTATTGGGATAGCTTACAGGTTGAAGTCCAACAATGGCTGTCTGTGAATGGAAAGTCTAAGAATCTAGTAGCTGCTCAGTCCCATGAGGCTGGGTGCTTAGCTGGTCTTCTGTATATGCTGGAATCCTGAAGAAGCAGGCTCCAATGCCAGTGAGGGAATGGATGGGCTGATAAAGTGAGGGCAAGCAAAAGAACAAACACTTCCTTCTTCCCTTGTCCTTATATAAGCTTCCAGCAGAAGGTGAGGCCCATGTTAAAGGTGTACCTTCCTGCTTCAAGATCTGGATTGAAGGCTTGAGTCATCCCACCTCGAGATACGGATCACAAGTGTGCCCTCCACTTCTGGACTGTAGTTCATTCCGGATATAATCAAGCTGACAATGAAGAACAGCCATCCCAGAGGGCATTAGTGTACTTTTTTGTTATAAGAGAGTTGTATCGCATTAGGCAGAAGTATAATGTTGTTGTTGTCAATATTTAGAGATGAAGTCTGTTTTATAGATATGCATAGAGGTACCAATTTGATAAGAAGTGGATTCATGATGAGCAATTTTATGTGTCAACTTGGCTGAGCCAAGGCACGCCCACATCACTCCTGTGTGAGTTTTGAAGTATGTCTGAGTATTTATGGACGGTGTCACCTCTTGAATTAACTGGGCTGGTTTCCTCCCCAGTGCCAACGGTCATCATCCAACTCACCAATGGCCCGAGAGTGGCAAGAAGCTGCAGGAAGCTGGAGATTTCTCTCTGCCAGCTGTGTGAGCTAGAACATCCCCCTCATCCTGACTCGAACCAGGGCTTAGCCGTCTGAGCTCTTAATTCTCAGATGTTTGATCTCAGACTAGAATTCACCCCCATTGGCTTTCCTGGGTCTCTAGTTTGTAGATAGAAGATGATGGAACTTCTGAGCCTTTGTAAACAAGTAGCAATTCCTCACCATAAATATTATCACACACACACATACATACACACACACACACACACACACACTCGCAGTTTTTTTGGAAAACCCTAATTGATACAGCAGTACCAGCCCAAAGTTCCTTCCTTCAGAAACTTTGTAGAAGACTTAATTGCATCAACATTTTGTCTGTGATAAAAATTAACGACAAAACAATGGGATCTTAGATAAAATGCTGCAACATGTTTTGAATTTTTCAAAAAGAAATCTATTGTACAACCTATATAGCGACTATCCTTTGCTAGAACTTTTGTAAGACTTTCTTGCCCTTCAAGCATTTCTGAAGGTCTCTTTGAAACTTTGGTTAGGAAGTTTCCAGATCTTTAAGCAGGGCAGAGGAACCAGTGTGGAGAGCACGGACATCTCACAGGGATTGGTGCCTTGAAAGCAAAGAAAAGCCCCAGGCATCCTGGAGACCCAGCTGGAAGGGGAAGAATCTGCAATGAGCCCCTCGGGAGCAGGCCAGACAGAGCCTGCTCTGATGGTTCCATACAGAAAGATGCTCTTGGCTCCATCCGGTCCCCCATCAGCTCCACAGCCACTGTCAGCTACTATTGCTGCACAGCCTCCCCCTGTGGAGTTCTCTGGCCCCAGTGAAGCTGAGGGTCAGTCTGCCATGACCAGAACTCACAGTTTGGCACACATGGCCTGGATGAAGCTTGGTTCTGGGCCAAGAGTCACGCCTTCTTTAAAGTAGCCTGAATTATCTGAGGAGGAGGCAGAGTGCACTGCAGTTCTATTGTTCTATAAAAACAAAAGCCTGTGCTTGTTTGAAATGAAAAACAAGCAATACAATGTTCCCTAAGTGGAAAATTGGATAGCAATGGTAGCCCAAGAATGGAAAGCCTGGTTTATGTTAAATCAAGGGAAGGAGATATATTTTTACAGTCAAATTAAATTCTGAGTTAAATGAGTTATTGTCTAAAAACCATGGCCAGGAGTTCACCTGACCCTGCCCAAGCTGCTGGCCATTAAAGGGAAAATATGCGCTCACATGTCCAAAGAGGCAAATTCAAAATAATACAGATGTGCCTTTGTTTCCCAAGTAGCCACAAAGACAAAGCAACCTAAAAACAAACACTTCAAAGATGCTGTAAGTTATTTGTTCCTTCCAGGAGAATGATCAGAAATGCCTGTTTCCTGATTCATACCTTTTTCGTAAGAAGAACATTGCACTTGGGAATCTTCAAAGTTCTGTGTGTGTAAATGGATGAAGGAATAAAGAAATGAGTGAGTGTGTGCTTAGAGCAGGCATAGAAGTTAGGAAAACGAGAAGTGAAAAAAAATTAGCTCATAGTAGTAATATTGACCTGCTGGAGCAATAAAAATTAAGTACATGAGGTAATTATCTCCAGCCATTGGAAGGCTTTATCGGCTAGGACCAGGAGATAGACAAGAAAAGAAATGCAGTTGATTGAAAACACAAAGCCAGAATACATGTTCTTAGCAAACACCTTTAAATATTTGTTTATGGTGTTGTAAAATAATCTTTTTGTACACTGAAAAAATTTGTCACTCAGATTGGTTTAATACAAAAGCTGAATGGTCAATAGCTGGGGAGAAGGGTGGAGAAGCAGAGAGACCATATGAGATGCAGACCAAGCAGGATGAGGAAAATGAGCCTGGGGCGGCAACAGACTAATGGAAATAAGTTAACCTAAGTTATAAGAGCTAGCTTAAACAAGTCTAAGCTATCGGCCAAGCTTTCATAATTAATAAGAAGTCTCCCTGTGGTTATTTGGGAGCTGGCTGGCGGGACAGAAAGGTCTACGTACAGTATTGGTGTTTTGCCTTCATGTGTGTCTGTGCACCACATGTGTGCCCATTGCCTGTGGAGTCCAGAAGAAAGTATTGGATTCCCTGGAGCTGATGGTTGTGAGCTGCCATGTGGAGGCTGGGAACAGAACCCAGGTCTTCTGGAAGAACAGTATGTGCTCTGCTGAATCATCTCTCCAGCCCCTTTATTTTGTTTTGTTTATCCTTTTTTTTTTTTGGAAGTGATGGAATGGCTATTGCTAAACTATTTCATACCTGTGCCTCACAATGCTTTTTAACCATATGTCCAACCTTAGAGAAGCAAATTATTTGGAGGCAGCTGCATCCTTAGTGATTTCACTTAAAAAAAAGAAAAAAAATACCTGTTGTTATTGTCTTAACTCAGCTTCTCCATGCAGTATGAAATAACTGAAGTGGGGAGCCCATTTGGGAAGTCAGTGGCCTTTTTTTTTAACTTTAAAAGAAACAAGTTGGGAGGTGAGTGGGTGGGGCTAGATATATATAAAGCCTGGTTCATTACCCGCCTGTGAAAATAGCTGGATTCGGACCCATGTCCCACAGTGCCACCCAGTGGGCTTAAGGGACAGGATTCTGAACAGGGGTGCGTGCGACAATAGTCTCAGCCATCTGATGGGTAGAAAGCAGCTTGCTCTGTTTAGTGAGGGGACAGCTGTGGTGCGTGGCCTCAGGGCAGGCTGGGCAGCTGAGGCTGCATGCCAGGTCACCTTAGCCCACGCACCTCTCAAGACTGGGCTCGGTTCTTCCCGGAAGCCTGAAGTCAGGGCTTTGGAACTGGCTTTCCACTGCCTGATAGAACACTGCCCGACTATTTTGAAGATTTTCTTTTCTGTCTGAGGACAACATAGAGAAAACGACAGACCGATAGATACATAGTTTTATGCACATGTCATTGCCAAGCCTGTGGGCAGGATTTGTGAAGAGCTGGCCTTATTCTCTCCTTATGCTTTCTGTATCAAGTGTCGCTTGGTTATGAGGTCACCGGACTCAGTCATGTGACACTGCTGTGTGATTCACACCCTGCACATAGTTTCCAGGACCACCACAGGCCTTTCTTTACATGACTCAGTTAACTGAAGCCTGGGCCTTTCAGAATCCACCCCTCACTGCTACCGGCCTGCATTCTAAACAATTAAACACCAATCCTGACATAAAATCTTTATGGATTTCTCTTGTCCTTGGCACAAAGTCCAATGTGTCTTGGGGATACATAAAGTTCCTTAGTTCCCAATCCCTACCTGTCTCCCAAGCAGACCAACCTGGTGAGTGCAAACTGCCCACCTTGTTCCCTCCTCCTACTGGTCTTTGTCCTGGCTAGTTTTTATTGTCAACTTCACACCATCCAGACTTCAAGGAGGAGCTGCAGCTGAGGGATTTCCAGATTGTATGGGCCCACAGCCATATCTGGGGAAGACTGTCTTGGTTGATAATTGATGTGGAAAGGCCCAGCCCCTGAGGATGGCACCGGCCCTCCACGGGTGGGCTGCCTAAGAAAACAGACTGGGGCGCGTGAGTCAGTTGTCAGTAAGAAGTCTTCCATCATTTCAGTTTCTGTTTGAGTTCCTGCCCTGACTTCCCGTGACGATGGGTTGTGACCTGGAAGTGAAAACTGAAAGAAACCCTGAGTTGCCTTTGGTCATGGTGTTTATCACAGCAACAGAGAAGCAGACACGGACTTCCTTCCCCTCCTAGTCTCCATTGGTGTCGTTCCTGTTTGCCCTGTCCCTTCCTGGACATGATATCTCCATTAAGTACCTTGCCTGCATTGCCTCAGGAGCGCCACATATCCCTACTGTGTTACTTACTGTACTATGTAATCATTTCCTGGACTTCCGCTGCCACAGCTTGTTGACTCCTGGAGACTCCTGTGCTCTGTGCCAAAGGCATACTCAACCTTGACCAGTGTTTCAGAAAGGAACCTATGAATGTGGCCTACCCCTAACAAAACCAGCCAATCAGATTAGTCCCAAAGTGTAACGTCAGTCCTGCTGGGCCTTAGCCATGGTTATTAAACTGTTTACCCAAAAGAAGTGTGTCACCTCCCAAAGGAAGCCCACAGTGGGAAAACGTGTTCCCAAGCCCTGCACTGAGCAACCTGTGGCTCAGCAACCCGAGGTGCTTGGGACAGTTTACTTAAAGCTTCTTCATTAGGGAAATTAGTTTTACCCTGAAATTTCTTAAATATTTTCTAATAAATACGTAAGATGGATTTGCAAAAAAAAAGTAAAGCAAAAATAAAAATAATTTAAAAATAGTTAAAATATTAACCCTAGCTGGACACTTTTAATCTCAGCACTCGGGAAGCAGAGGCAGGTAGGTCTCTTTGAGTTTGAGGCCAGCCTGGTCTACAGAGCGAGTTCCAGGACAGTCAGGACCACACAGAGAAACCCTGTTTTGAAAAACCAAACACCAAAACCCAACACACACACATATATACACACATCCCTATAAAAGTTCTAAAACATCTTAGAATAAGTTGTTTCCCTTCCAAAAATTCTATTTGAAATTGTATTTCAATATATAATAAACGCAAAATGTACTCTTGTTTCTTTTTTTATAATGTTTAAAAAGGTTTATTTTTATTCTTTTTAAGTTTTTTATTTTGTTTAGCATTGATTTGTTTGTTTGTTTTTTGTTTTTCTCACTGTGTTTCAGGTCTGAATGTCCTAGAACTCACTTTGTAGACCAGGCTGGACTTAAATTCACAGAAATTCACCTGCCTCTGCCCCTCACATGCTGGGATTAAAGGTTTGAGCTACCACATTAGTTCCAAATATTTTTTAAAGCTCTACTTTGTATAAATTAATCAAATCTATATCCCTTCCACATTTTTTTGCAAGGGGGTATATTTGTGACTTAAATTATTGCTTCGTTTTTCCCAATAAAAACCAGCACATTGTATCTGGAAAAGACACCACCCCATCCTTGGTAAATTCTAGAAATTTCCATTGGTTTAAACTGAAGTCCTTTTTCCTTATTTCCAATCAAATTCTGATACAGAAATAAATTAGATTACCATGGAAATTTTTCAGGAAGTAACTTAATGTGTTTGGTGTTGAACAAATAAGATAAATTTTCACGTTCTTCTCAATTGTGTTGAAATGGAGACAGTCACAGAGTTCCAAAATAAATATACAAAATGTATTTTGGGTCTCATAGAAGATATTTGGAGGCAATCAAATTTTATATTGTGTGTCAGCATTTTTATTGGACTAATGACAAGTCTGTGGCAAATGGAAGTTTTTACACATTCAATGTGCCAAGCCTGAGAATTTCTTCTTTAGAGAATTTCATGAAAAATGTGGGTTTTTTTTTCATATTTATATGAAACAGACTGAGTGGGCCTTTAAAAATCTTGAGTGGTCTTTAAACCTACCTCTGTGGGAGTTCACATAGGAATAACTTCCACTATTGAAATTTCAGTCTTCTTGCTTCTGGCATCCTAAGGATGTTTTACGGCATCTAAAAATCTCCTCTTGTCTGTTGTTCAATCCCCAAGACAACTAACTTCAGAAAGGCCCGTGAGCTGGAGTCAAATGTGCTTTCCATTACCCCTGGCGAACTGCGGAGCATGAATCACATAGACATCGATTTGATTTATCAAAGTCTGTCCCTCCCATATGCACAAATCTCAGTTGGCATCAAACTATTTGTTCAGTGAATACAGAGCCAGGGGACTGAGTCGTGTATTCTGGCCTCTGTCTTTCTAAGTAGCAGCATGATATAGGTAGAAGCCTGGGGACCCTCCTCTGTCACATAAATTGAACTAGATGATTTCTAAGGTCTTCTTGTTTGCATCCATCATGAAAAGAGACTTGAGATGTCATCACGTAAAAATGACACTTCACAGCAGTATGACAGTTTCCTTTCTTGAGTCGCCAAATAACTTTACATTTTAGCAATTCAGAATTCACATGGGCTTCTCTCTGCAGTGTTCTGGATCCTGAGTTAACTTTTAAAACAACAACAACAACAATGGAACCTATTAGAAGAAAGTACCAATCTCGGTTTTTTCTGTGAAGCTATAACCTGAAGAATTTTACCCACCTGCTCATTGCTAAAATCTCAAGTTTTCCACTGACCACTGGCTCTCTAGTGAGTTTGTAAAAGTCTGCCCACAGAAAGAGTCCTGATGTCAGTGGTTTGGCCAGGTGATGGGTCAACACAATTAAAGGCATCTCATTACCACATTCAGAACATTCAACACGCTGGTGTAAATGGAATGTTTCAGCATAGAAAACAGGGATGCTGTCTGTCAACAGTTGACTCGCTGCCTGGTCAATCTTATCCCATGGCTTCCAGAGTGAGGGACCAGATCTATGGCTAGAACCATCATGTGTGTGTACGATAAACCGGACTCAGATTTAGAAAGACAAACAGGGAGAGCTGGCCTTCAATCAGTCCAGAAGGGCTGAAGTTAAGGGGTCTCCAGTTGAATGTAAAGAAAAACTCTCTGTAAATTATAGGTGAGAAGAATGGCAAGGACTTCTGAGTGTGGTGGGTTCTGATCCCAGGTGACCGCAGAGGCCAATGGGGATTGAAGAAAAAAACATGCTCTTTATATGTGAAGGGAAGGAGGCCTTTCTTAGAAGGGGTTTCATGGTGACTCTCTGTCATCTGTTCATTTTCCTGAAAGAATATGAAGTGGTACCTACACATGGCAGAAGTGGAGATGAGGTCAAGGGCATGGCCTCAGGGCCAAGGCTGAAGCAGAGACCAGAAAAGGGATGGCCACATCTAGCCCTCTGGACCCCTAGCATGGCCTGGCCTATGTAACTTCAGAGAGCAAAGCTCATGAAGAAAACAGCATAACGCAGAGATGAGAGCATGCAAGGCCTGGGGGTCAGTTCCTGAGCTGGAGTCC
This sequence comes from Ondatra zibethicus, assembly GCA_004026605.1. Classification (NCBI taxonomy): domain Eukaryota; kingdom Metazoa; phylum Chordata; class Mammalia; order Rodentia; family Cricetidae; genus Ondatra; species Ondatra zibethicus. The sequence continues at coordinate 176,293 of PVIU01000954.1, forward strand.
TCAACTGGAGGACAAATTTATGTATGCCACATCAATCAGAGTCATCCTACATGGGGTCTTAAGGTCACATAAAATTACAAGCTTAAGAGCTATCCTAGAATGCTCTCCTGAGAACTGAGTCAGTCCACAAAAAGCAGTTCCTGGGCATTATAATAAGGAATAATTTGTATTATTACTAGGGCCAATTTAGTTCTTTAAATACTCCCAAATCTATTCTTTTATTTGAATCTTGTGATAACTGTATAATTAGATAGGGTGAATATAGAGTATTATGCTTGTGTTCTTGAGACCAAGAAACCACAGAGCATTTGAATAACAGTAGCTAAAAGCCTTCTGCTCAGAGAGGTCTGGTTTTCAGTCAGATTCCACCACTGACTAACCCTGTAAGAGTGAGTTACTCAACCTTACAGTCTCCATTTCACAGCCTATAAAATGGAAATGGTGTATAGCTCACAATGCAGTGGGGATTCAGAGTTAAGGCATACAAAAAAAACCCTCATAGCAAAGTCTGACCAGTTGGAGGAACCAGGATTCTCACCATTGTTCCTACAGTCTCTCCCCTAACTAGTCCTACTTCTGACCCACTGCTTGGGAGAGTAATTAGTCATTAGAGATGGCCAGTAATATTTCACTGAATGAACACACTTTAGAAGAAAAGATGGAAGAAGCCTAGAAGGTTCTGTGAAGGTGATGATGGGACTTAGGTGGGCTTCACGAATGTTTAGAATTTCAATATTGTGAGGACAGACCTGGAGTATGCTTCCAACACCCACCTAAAAAGCTGGTTTGCCCCATGCACATGCCCCTGTAACCCTGGTGCCCCATGCACATGCCCCTGTAACCCTGGTGCTGTGCTGCACAGGAACAGAGAGCTCAGGCTCAATGGGCCTGAGGATGCCTGTGTAGCTCCAGGCTCAATAAAAGACCCTGTTTTGAAGGGCTAAGCCAGGGGGTGATGGTGTAGGACCTCCCCTGACCTCTGTGCACACATGCCTACACACACATGCGCACAAAACACCACACATGCATCCACATACATACCCACACACAAAATGATGCCAAAAAAAATTCCCAGACTCACATTCGCATTTCTAGAGATGTAAGAAGACAATGTATGCGCCATCTGTGTGTTGTGCAATTACTCAGGGATTTAATCAGTTCTACGGTCCGCTACTCTGTATCCTTTGTTCCTATTCAGTTAATGGCAAAACTCGCTCAAAGTGCATTCCAGGATGTGATTCTAGATTCTAGAATCTGGCTGCAGCATCTGTCACCCCAGTGATTGCCAGGGTTGCTCTTGGCTGACCTGACTAACTTGAGGGGTGGCCCCTTCCTCCCTCAGCAGTCTATGCACATCCCTCAGAACTATGGTCTTCAGTCAGCCATATACATGTAGCTTCCCTCTCCTGCTAGAACCTCCAGACAAGTTCTTAGAATACAAGTTCTCTATTCTAAAAGATTTTCGTGTGTTTCTGGCAATTTTTACTTTATGTAATCAGACACCAAACCGAATTCATCATTATTATAAGACATTATATATATAAAAAAAAAAATCAAAGCAAGCAACCCTAGGGATGTCGTTCAGCTGCAGCAAGGAAATGATGTGCAATAATTTCATGGAGAATTCTCCTTTCATTTCAGCTAAATGTTATTTTTGCTAAGTGAGTTCAATTACAGCTGTTTTGTTTTTTTGTTTTTTCTATCACTAGGTTGTAATGATCTTGAGCAAAATGGTCATGTCTCATCTCCCTGGACTAAAATGGCTCTGTCTCATCTCCCTGGTCTAAAGCTCGCTTTTTCACTGCCCAACATTTCAACTATTTGTATGTTTTCAGGTGTGACTTCCTCCCTCACTGCAGAGTCTTGATTTCTTTATTCTCCAAGTATTTGTCATTGTCAGTGGGGGCATATCCATCACCCTGCAACATACTTAAACACTGGAAACACACTTAACACAGAGAATGCAGAGGAATGTCTTAATTTTTCCCTTTAACTTCATGTTGGTAGCTTGTCCAATGAAACAGGAACCCAACTGCAAGTTCACAAAGATGGATGCCAAAGAAGAATGCTAAACTCTGATTTCTGTGGTGGTAGCCTCCGAGTGACCATGTCTGCAGATTTGACACACACACCCCTACTTATGTGTGTGTGTGTGTGGTGGGGGGGTTGTCTTGCCTGCACTGTACATGAGAAAGACAGAGGTGGGGAGAGAGGGGGCTACAGGTCATTGGCATGCTTCCTCTATTTTTCTCCACCTTAGTTTATAAGACAGGGCTTGTCACTAGACCAGGAACTCACCATTCAGTCAGACTGCCTGGTGGAGACCCTGAGGAGCCACCTGTCTCTCCATCCCTAGTGCTGGGGTGTAGATGTGCCCTGCCACACCTGAACTTTCTGTGGGTGCTGGAACCCGATCTCACCCTTGCACAATAAGCACCTTGCCAGCTGAGCCACCTCCTTAGCCCCTCTTGTCCCTCTTGACTCTGGTCCTTGTCTCAGGTCCTTCCCTCTACATGTCCTCCAAAGGATGACTTTGTCAGCAGAGCCTCCTTCTCCCATCCCTTTCCTCTGACAATATTCTTAAAACCCTCAGTGTGCTCACACAGGCCTTTGACTCAGCATTCAGGTTGGCCTCTCGAAGGCTGGGTCTCCATGCTTCCAGTGAGCTGGCCCTCCCTCCCGGCTCAGTGGAAGGCCTGGAACTGTTAATGGTCCTTCTCCAGGGCACTCAAACTCTTCCCTTCCGGCTCGGCTATCCTTCGGTACCATTTGAAAATTTCTTGAACTACCAGCGCACCCATCCAACTCTTCCTGCTCCCAAGCCAATGTGGGACACAACAGAGCCAAAAAGGAGTTTTGAAGAAGATCTAGCCCGGTATCTGCTGTTTACGATGAAACAAACGCCACGGAAAGGAAGGAAAGCTGACTGAGGGCGGAGCATCCACAGCAGCAGCTCCAATATGGCCGCTCGTCCCATGTGGAATGGACTAGCGTGCTTTCTTACTGCATTGACAGTTGCATTGTCCCTGCTGTGAGTAAAATGATTCTGTAAATGAGGTACATCTGTGCGTGTTTGGGAGGTCGGTTCCTGGGATGTCAATCTTACGGTATGTAATATGGAGTGGCAAATCTCCTTGACAAATGAGGTCTGCCATGGGTGTGCAAAAGCATCCGAAATGGTAGTTGGACTAGAGAATATAATACAGTCTCGGGGATCAAGGCCAAGAGAGAAACACCCTGTCCCCTGGTTTGACCCAGAGCCCCTGAGGCTTGGATATATGCCCCCGTGACTCGGTGCTATTGGCCAAAAAATAACTAACTGTACTGTATCTCTGTACTAGCTCAGTGCACATGCTCCAAAAAATCCCATAAAAGGCCTCCCCTTTGCCCACCTTCTGCTGTTCCTCTTCCCAACACAGGCAGCTACCATCTTGTCTTTCTCCCCAGTATATCTTTTGTGTGAGGTTTATTGCAGTGTGACTTTGTGGTATTTCTTGGCTCCTGGTTGCTAAGATACCCTGTGCCAGAAAAAATCCTTACCACAATCCCTAAAAGAACCAAAATTAAAACGAGCTTATAAAAGGGTTGTGGCATCAGTTGCATGGCCTTTGCCATAGGCAATAAGACATGCTACTACATACAGTTGAGCTACCTAACCTACTCCACCAGAAAGACCTTGCAATGGGGAAAAAGACAAGCAGATGCTGTCCTCTGCTCTAGCTTCTGAATTGGTAGGAAAGGGCAAGGGAGTGGGGGGAAAGGTAAGGGGTGGGGGAAGGTGGGGGGAAGAAGGGGACGGTGGGGAGGGGAGGAGGGTGGGAAAAGGGGGGAAGAGAAAGGGACTGGGGAAGAGGAAGGGGTGGGGAAGAGGAAGGGGTGGGAAAGAGTAAGGGGGTGGCAGGAGGGTAAGGGGAGAGGGGAAAGGGGTAGGAAAAGGGCAAAGGGGCGAAGGAAGAGGTAGAAATGTTGGTTTGTTGTTTCTTGTGGCGGAAGGAGGGGAGACAGTAGGAAAGGGCACAAAACCAGTCTGCGCTAAATAGCCCCTTGTGAACCCCAACATTTATTTATGTGCATATATGTATATTTCTGTGAATGTGCTATGGTGGAGGTGCCTGTGGAGGCCAGAAGAGGGTGTTGGATTTCCTGGGGCTAGAGTTGTAAAACATTCTGAGCTCCTTGATGTGGGTCCTCTGGAAGAGCAGCAGGTGCTCTTAACCATGAGACATCTCTCCATCCAGTCCCCCTTTTTTATTTGACCCTAGAGAGCTATGTTCTTTTTAGGCATCATGTTACCTGGGTCTTTGGCACTTTTTTTTTTTTTTTTTTTTTTTTTTTTTGGTCCTTGTGTTGAAGTTTGCATCTGGTGGGAAAAGTATTCCTACCATATTTATATAGTGACCTCCTTAGAGGGTGACTTTCTCCTGAATGTGTCTTAGTCATTTTTGCAATGTTCCCTTTGATTCTGTCTGGACACCAAAGCATAGTCTCCCTGTAGCTTGTTTGACTGGGATTAATGAGTTTAGTTCCAGTGTGTTCCAGGTGGGAGATGGAGATACTGACCATCTTCAGAGGCCATGAATGAATGAAAAGATATTAGCCTCTTAGGTGGCTGTGACATGGAAAATGATGTGTGTGAGATACTCACTTTGTGGCTACTCCTACGGAGGGAGGGGTGACCCCCGCTGGGCTCTGGGTAGCTTCCTCCAGCACTGTGGGTTCTAGTGCATTACTGGAAAGAGAATCTGGGGGTAGCAGACCCAGCAGTGGGCAGGGGCCTAAAGCGTCTGTATCCTAACAGGTCAGCACCATGGACCCAGATGGAGAGATGGCAGCGGCAAGGGTCAGCACCATGGACCAGATGGAGAGATGGCAGCGGCAAGGGTCAGCACCATGGACCAGATGGAGAGATGGCAGCGGCAAGGGTCAGCACCATGGACCAGATGGAGAGATGGCAGCGGGAAGGGCAGGCAGCCCCGGTTCTGTGTGGGAGTGGCTGTTCAGGGAAACTATAGGTGGGATACCAAAAGAACTGTGACAGTCTGTGCCACTCTGGTAGGCATGTCTGCCAGAAGCAGGACACTGGCTACAGACAGACAAAGTTGCTTTTGATTCACCCACTCCCACAACTACCAACCCCACAGCCCCCTCACTGAAAGCTATGCATGCCCAGGCAGGACAACAGACAAAGCCACAGAGCCTCTCAAATGCCCTCTGCACACCTTGTGGACAAGGCAACAGTGAGAACTGCAGGCTTTCCTCCTTCCCGGCCCATCAGGAATAAATGCAGGAAAGTGGCGCGGGAGGGTGGGGTCTTAAAGGGAGCAGCAGGGGCACCTGCCTCTTCATTCCTGGCCATGGCGTATTCCACACACAGTTGTCATTGCCTTGATCTAAGAGGGCAGGAGCCTAAATCTGCCTCTCCATGGTGGCCTCCTCTATTCTCCTTCGTATCACAACCCCATTCTCTAATGTGCAAACCTAGTCACTGTGCTGGGACCAAGTGAGGACGATGAGGCCCCTCCCCCACAGCCACTGCAGTGAAATGCTTCTGGAGCCCTAGTGATGAGAATAGGCTAAGGTTTCTGGCTCCTACATCTGCCCAAGTTCAGATAACTGCTCCCTTCTCAAGACAGCTCCTGGCTATAGTGTCCTCGGGTCACTGGGAGATGATATGTGCTCTAGTTAGCTTTTCTTTTATCATGATAAACACTGTGGACCAAAATCATCTTAGGGAGAGAAAGGTTCATTTCATTTTACAGGTCATAGTGTGTCACTGAAGGATGCTGAGGCAGGAATCTGGAGCAGAGACCTTGGAGGAATACCTCTTACTTGTGTGCTTGCCTTGGGTTGCTCAGCTATCTTTCTGATACAGCTCAGTCTAACCTGTCTAGGGATAACGCTGCCCACAGCCTGTAAGGACTGTGCAATTTTCCAGCAGCTGGTTTGCTGGGACTCTCATTCCCGGTCAACTTCTCCTGCAAGAAGAATTTGCCCTCATCTAGACATGGCACCACAGTGACAAAGGACACACATTCTGCTTCTCTTCCTCTATTATTGTCCAAAGTCTCTGAATCCCCCATGGTTCCAGTTTCTCTTCTGCTGATGCTGCATTTCCATGGTTACTTATCTCAAACTGTACCTATAATCTACCTACCCCTTCTTTGCAAAGGTGATTGCTGGGTGGTCTTATTTTCCCATCTCAGCATACTTTACTTTGGGTTGGAAACCAATGAAGGCATTCATCACTAACAGGAATGTTAGCCCCTCCTCTATTTTTCTCCCCACAGGCTAGTATGGCCTCACTAAGCAACAGCTATGAAAGCATTTTTCTTCTTTACACACGCATTGATCAAGGAGAATTCTTAATAAGATAATTAGCCTTTGTAAATTGAAGTAGGAGAAAGAAAAATGTGTTTAATTTTTGGTGGCCTCCGGGGAAGCGATCTAGCTACTGCTAAAGCTCTTACGTTCTGAAAGTTTGGACCACAATCTAGAAAACTATGCTCTGCTCCCCAACACTGTATCTGTGTCGTGTTTTCACCTCAGTCTTCCACTTGACCTTTACCCCCTGACTTCTGCAAGTGTATCTGAAATACATACTCTGGAAATGTATCTGAGACTTCAGGACATCCAGTGGCCTCGCCAGCACCCCAAGGGGTCTAGAATCACACTGACCACTGGTCATTTCCGTGACTCATGCCCATGTGAATAGGGTGGGATGGAGCGTCTCATGCCAAGGACCACACCTTGCATCTGAGGAAGCAGCAGAGGCAGGAGAGTTACTCTATCCTTCCCCTTCCCCCCTGAAGCAGGTCACCAAAGCCTTCTTCCCAGAGGTGCCCACCTGTGACCAGAAAGAGTATCTTCATCCTCAGAGATATGAAGGCACCAAGACAAACGTGAAGGAAGTAGCTTTACTCGCTTCCCCCAGGCTGTCATCGCACTGAACCCTGTCGTACTGAACCCCATTTGTCTGACCATCGGGCTTAGGGTAAATATACGAAGAGGCTCAGGCTGTCCCGGGGTCTCTGCTGAAGGCTTTCCCTCACGGCACTTGCCTGACACAATCAAAACCGATCATGTGGTTTAATGTAGACAAAGCCTTCTCATTTCTCAGTAGCCAGTAGGGGGGACATTAACCCTTGACAAAAAATTGATAGTTGTGGAGTTTAGTGATGTAAAATTTCTTTACTTTTTCTTCTAATCCTAGCTCTCACAACCCCTTTGCTTTGATTTGATTTGACTCATATTTATGAAATACACTTGTCACATTCATTATATTTAGTATGACCAGTGTGGCTTTTCGTACCATTCTAGAATCACATTCTCTATAAAGAGCAATTCTCTGCATGTACAGTGAAGAAAACAATAGACATTCTGGGCATATATTATTAACTTGTGGAATTTTTAAAGATTCATTCATTGATTGATTTATTTTTATTGTACGTGTATGAGTGCCTGTGTGTATGTGTGTGTGTGTGTGTGTGTGTATACATACCTTGTGCATGCAGCGCCCACAGAAGCCAGAAGAGGAACACAGATCCCCCAGAACTAGAGTTACAGGTGCTTATGAGCCACCATGTGGGTGCTGGGGACCAAACCCAGGTCCTCTGAAAGACAAGCAAATGCTCTTAACCACTGAGCCATCTCTCCAGCCCTTAGAATTAACTTGCAATGAATGTGGCTGCTGAGATTTCTTAAAAATTAGGAAGCCTTGAATGTCACACTCTAAAAATCTACTTCCTCTCCTGAGACATAATGACTAACAAGATAAACTTCCTCAAAGACGCAGCCGAGGACTTGACTGTGAGAGAATCAATGTTTACAGTAAGATGATTTTCAAACTCTATAGAATGAGATTCAAAATTAAATGAAGAAACGGACGCCTAATCTTTCAGGCAAATGTCCTCGCTTTTTCCTTGTAGAGCTCAGTCTTTGATTATCAATAAAACTGCATATGGGAAGAGATAAGGATATTGATTCTTAAGATAAGCAAAAGATAAATAAACTCAATTACAGGAAATTTATTCTGCCGTACCTAGAATGAGATTTGAAGTTCTGTCTTTGGAGGTTGAAGCCATGTTTGTAATAATATTTTCAAAGGTTTACGGGTTCTTCCAGGAGTGAGCACATTTCCTGAGGAGCTTATGGTTATTACGGAGAAGACAGCTGTTACTTGTAGTTTGTTTTAATTCAGGAATCTCTTTTAAAATATTTTTATTTATTTTCAGGAATCTTTAAATGAACAAAAAACGTTAACAGGTAAGAAACAGCAGGCCATCCGTAGAGTAATGAGAAATGGAACAGAAAATACACAGAAGGGGGGATGGCTAGAGAAGCAGCAACAGCGGCAACCACCAATGTAGACGTTCTTGGCAGAATCCATGCAGCAAAAACAGCATTGTGTTAGACACAGATGGACTAATGCTGGTCTTTGAAAGTTAGCCTTCAGGAATAGCCAGGCTGAGCAAAAGGAGAGCTGAATGGATTAGAAGAAGGCTGGAAGATGGGGGAGCCCAGATACAGAGATGAAGGAAGTCATGGGGTGCCCCAAGTGCACAGTTGTTCCCAAGATGAAAGGGGTTAACGAAAGTTCCGGGGAGTGGTTGGCTAACGTTTCATTCTTAGGTCATCATTTGTCATGCTGAGGGATTCTTCTCACGTGACCTCCCCTTCTTGCCTCCTGGGTTTAAAAAGTTGAAGGGAAATAGTGAAAAGGAGAGGCAGGACCCAGACCTCCACTGATCTAAGCAACAGGATCAAGAAACACATAGGGACAAATGTGTTGTGGAACAGAATATTTGTTTAACTATGTAAAGATGTGTTGTTTTTGTTTATGGCGCACTTGTTTAAGGATGTAAAGAAGCGCTGCTGTTTTACCTTGCCTGCTTAAGGCATCTGATTGATCTAATAAAAAGATGAATGGCCAATAGCTAGGCAGAGGAGGGACAGGTGGGGCTGGTGGTCAGAGAGAAAAAGGCCAGCCAGCAGGGACCAGTCAGCCAGACATGGGGGAAGCAGGAAAGCAGGATGGACACCATGTAGTTGAGGTAAATGAGCCTCAGGGAAACACATAGATTGACAGAAATGGGTTAATTTAAGTAAAAAAAAATGTAAAAAGCTAGCTAGAAACAGGCATAAGTTAAAAGCCAAGCTTTGATAGTTAATAAGGAATTTCTGTGTCATGATTTGGGAGGTGGCTGGTGGAACAGGGAAAGCCTGCTACACAAATGAGCCCCCAGATGTCTAGAAGTGGGCTCAGCGGACAATTTGTTTCCACCACCCAAATGGGCTTCAGCAATTTTAATTTAAGTAAGGTGACTCCAAGTGACTTCAGTTCGCTGGAGAAATCTCAGCACTCCACAGACTGCAGGAAGGGAGCACACCCTTAGAAAAATAATAAAAGCTGTTCAAATTAAAGCAAATATCAGGTGCTACTTAGACCCCAAGTCTGAGAGAGAAAAGGTTGAAGCTGGATAGTCTTGCCCTTTAGAACACTCACACATTATGAAAGCATGCAAATTTGGGGCTGGAGAGATGGCTCAGTGGTTAACAGCTCTGGATGCGCTTGTAGAGGACCTGAGTCCTGTTCCCCGTACCCACAGGTTCACAACCATCTCTAACTCCAGGTCTGGGGGATCCAGTGCCCTCTCCTGGCCTCTGTGGGTACTACATACACGGTGCACATGCTTGTAGACAAAATACCCATATACATAAAAGCTTTTTATAGAAAAAGAACTGAGTCTTTTTTGAAAGAATGTAAATTCACTCCAACCTTTAGAAAAACAATTACAATTATATACCAAGACCAAGAGTCCTGTAAAATACAACAATCACTCCATAAGTCTGCAATGCCACCGTGGAACTAGATCCTAAGCAAACAGTCCAAACAGGCGCTCATCAGCAGCGTCTGCACAAGTGAAAGTGGACCGGGAGCAACACATTTGAGACAACTGTTCAGTGCCACTTACTTGTGTTCCTTGTCTCCCCAAATCCACGGCAATTTCCAGGCATTTAACAACAACAAACAATCAACCCTGAAAAGCTTACTATAGATGAGAAAAAAAAAGCTGAGTAATTGCCAGAGTGCATAGTACTAAGGAGAGCAGACCTGTATTTTAGCCGGACCTGGGGAACAGACAGACAGGATACCCAAGGAGCCCCACATACAAGCTCAAGACAAACCCCAAGAGTGGAAGAGAAAGGGCAGCTTCTGGGGAGGTTTGTCAGTGCTGGGGAAGCCGGACATGCAGATGCCTGTGTTCCTATGCTTCCGCTCCTAATCCCACTCCCGACTGAAGCACACAGATGAACTCATCATAAGAGGCGTCCATAGGCATCCTTACGTCACTATACTCAGCTGTGATGGGTTGACCAGACCAGATGATCGTCTGTGATGACTGATGGATGGATATTGACACTGTCTTGGGTAGGAACTGGTGGCAACAATGTGGGATTTCCTGCATGCACTGCGGATGAGTAACATTGATGTGAGATTGTGTCGGGAGGCCATTCACAGAGGGAATGCATGAATCCGTGTATGCAGCAAACAGAACAAACGCTGATGTATATTCCATAACTGTCCTGCCGTTCTCTCTGTTGCTGTGATGAACATTAGGACCAAAAGCAACCTGGGAAGGAGAGGGTCCATTTGACTCATGGGTTACAGTGCCTCATTGAAGGGAGCCAAGGCAGGAACTCAAGCAGAGGCCACGGAGGAATGCTATTTACTGGATTACTCCTCATCTTGCTCAGCCTGCTTTATTCTACAGCCCAGACCATCAACCCAGAGGTGGCACAGCCCACAGTAGGCTACTCCACCCCCCCCAATTAATCACTAATCAAGAAAATATCCCCATGGGCTTGCTTACAAGCAAATCTGAATTGCCAGAGGCATGCTCTCGACTGAGATTCCCTCTCTCCGATGGCTCGAGTGGACAAAATGCTAACACAGCCGTCTTGATGGCAACCCAGAGACAGAGGAGCAGAACTGGAATGAATGATAAACTATGAGACGGGACTGCGCTTCCTCATGTGTGCACAGGTCGCACAGCTAGGCTTAATTGTTTTATGGAAATGACTCAGCTGTACAATTAAGAGTGCGACATTTTCTGTTAAGCTTCACAGATTAGGATATGAGTCCAGTGAAAACAGCTCAAGAAAAAGCAGTTCTCAGATAACAGGGGAGAGAGCCCTTTCTCCTCATAATTAAACTTTACTTAATTAGGACACAACTGGTTTTGATTCATGCCATATGTTTAGAATAGGGATATTATTTTCCTAAGCTATTTCTCTCTCTTTTAAAAGTTAAAGTCTTTTAGATGATTGATGATTCTTTTCTAGGTAGAGTTGTAATAAATTCTTTTCATAAAAAAATTAACTGAATAGCCACCAGAGACAGGAACAGAGGAAATGATATTTCTTGGTAAACTCCAGTGGCATCTGCAGTAGGTTTGTAGCACAGTTAAGCGTTCCTGAGTGTTATGGCTTTACCTGCCTCTGTTCCCTAATTCCTCTTCATAGAATTGCCAGTTGTATGCATGGACTTGACCTCAATCAAACAAAATTCTGAGTTCGAACTCACACACAAGAGTTCAAATTCCATCTTAACGGTATATTTTTAGTTAAAATATACTTGCTTAGGACAAAATGACAAACAAAATTGAAAATTAAATTAAAAAACACAAGATAATTCTCAGGATAATATATAGTGCTTATTCTGTGAGCTTCCTCATGGCCGAAGCTTACTTAGACCAACACTACCTAGGAACCACGAGATGTGGAGCACACACTTAAATTCTCTAAATTAAAGGCAATAATTTGAACCAGTGTCTCACCAAATGACACGTGAATGTCTCCTGTAACTTCCATCGAATGCCAGTGGCTTCTGTACAAAGTACCTGCCTTGTTCACTACCAACTACCAACAAAGGCAAGACAACGTTCAGAGTGCGGTACTGAACCGTTTGCCTGATTCAGGGTCTCAGTTTAGGGAAAGTGTGTTTAGTTCAGCAGTGCTGAGAGATTGTGCCTAGACACAAATGTGCCAGAAGAGAACAATGCACAAAGCAAGCCGGATTATAGACCCACAGTGGGGAACCGGAGGATTGGACAGCAGTTAAGAGAAAGCCCAGCTTACACAGTGCTGCTCACTACCACCTTGAACGCCAGTTCCAGGGAATCTGACACCCTCTTCTGGACTCCTTGGGCACTGCATACATGTGGTGCACAGACATGGATGTAAACAAGACACCCATACATCAAAAAAAAAATTCTTAAAAAAAATAGAGCCATAGTGCACCATTAAAAAATCTTGAAAAGTGCACATTATATATTGCAGTTTTCAAAGAAAACATTTATTAAACAAAGCTAGGAGGAATTTTGAAGGTTACTTATTATAATTTATTACATAATAAATCCATATCAATGTAGCATTTTATATACATATATAAATGTGTTTCTGCGTAATTGATTTATTTGACAACTTTATCAGCTAGGTTTTATGCTTTTGTGAATCTGCAATTTGTGGGAATGGAGGAAAAAATACTTTTGGCTACAATATTTCATTTCCCTCAAAGTTAAGAAAGCACATTTATTCTAGGGAGGCTTCGGTATCCCCTCGCGCCTCACAGACTGCCTTCTGGTGTTTTCCTTCAGGGGAGCAGAGAAACAGTCAGTGGGATTCTAGCGTGGTGCTGTAGAGCCTCGCTGTGTCACTCTGCCGATTGTTTCGACTGACAATTGCAGTTCCCTGCTGACGCTAACTGGGACAACCTTTTACCAAGGGGCAATAAGCTCTGGTGTGACTGAGTACGATGGAACCAAGCCAGCAAAAAGTCCATGGGCCTACTCTACCTATATGCAGAGCTTGGATTTCACACTTCAAAATAAATTAGAGGGAAACTTTATCGTCAGGGTCCATGGCACTCTCAAAATCAGACTATCACTAAAGGGGAGGATATGTATGAAAAACTGTAGCAAAACTTTTGGTTTATGTTTTTCCAAAAAAAAAAAAAAAAACATGGTGCTGGAGAGATGGCTCAGTGGTTAAGAGCTTTGACTGCTCTTCCAGAGGTCCTGAGTTCAATTCCCAGCAACCACAAGGTGGCTCACAACCACCAGTAATAAGATCTGGTGCCAACTTCTGTCTGCAGGGACACATGCAGGCAGACCATTGTATACATAATAAATAAATCTTTTTTTAAAAATGTGTATCTAACTTTCCATTAAATTTAACAATTTTGCTATTTGGTTGGCAAATGTTTAAGCAAATTAGCATATAAGATTATATAATGGAAGAGCATCTACCAGATGTCTTTTAAGGAATTTTTGAAAATCGAAATGGCCATGAGTCTTCTGTTGGCGGAAATATATAACACAGTCTTTATACATCTATAATGCACCAATGTCTACACAAATAGACACAGATATAGGTTTGAAACACAGAGCATGATTTGATGGTTAGGTTTTGCTGACTTAGAACAAACTTGAATCATCACAAGAGGTGGGAAACGGGGCCTCAACTGAGAAACTGTCTCCATCAGACTGGCCTGTGGGTAGTGCGGACTGCAGGCAGGTGGTCTCGGTTATATAAGGAAACTAGTGGCACAAGCTATGAAGGACAAGCCAATATGCAGTGTGCCTCCATGGCCTCTGCTTCTGGTTCGGCTTTGAGTTCTTGCTTTGGCTTCTCTCATGATGGACTGCAACACTCAAAATAAATGATCTCTCTTCTCCCTGAGTTGCTTTTGTTTACTCACAGTAACAGAGACGCGAACTGGCAGGCAGGGTGTTTAAGGCCTTCCTGCAACAGTATGAATAGAAAACAGAGAAACACTTCTCAACGCTCATGATTCAAGCTTCCAGGAAAGAGTGAGCTCCAAGGGCAAGACTGGGGTGTGCAGTCTTCTTATGGTCTTCTATGGTCTTAGTTATGGTTTCTATGGCTGTGAAGAGACACCATGACCACGGCAACTCTTACAAAGGAAAACATTTAATGGGGTGGCTTCCAGTTCCGAGGTTTAGTCCATTATCATCATGGAAGGGACATGCTAGCATGCAGGCAGACACGGTGCTCAAGATGGAGCTGAGAGTCCTACGTCTTGGCTTCCAGGCAACAGGAAGTCGTCTGAAAGACTCGGCTTGGCTTGAGCATATAAGAGACCTCAAAGCCCGCCTCCACAGTGACACACTTCCTCCATCAAGGCCACACCCACTCCAACAAAGCCACACCTCCTCAGAGTGCCATGCCTTATGAGCCTATGGGGGTCAATTAGAAACAAGTTACTACACTTATATAAGCTAAACAATTAAGTTCTCTGTGAAGCCTGGCAATGTGGGCTTGGTATGTGACCACTGCCTCTAGAAGGAGTGGGCAATTGGTTGTCAGATGCGTGTCTATAACTACAGAAGACAAGCAATTTCCTCTGGTAGGGGTCCCAGTACATCCTTCCTTCCATTCAGCTCTCTTATCTTTCTAAGAAGTCCAGGACCCTGGGGAAACTTATTTTGTGTATTTTTTTTTTATATAATCTTAGAACCTCCCCCAGAAACTCCATCAGACATAGCCTCTGGGATCCCTGTGAGCTGCTTAGAGGCCAAATTCAATTCTACCACAGTAGCCCCAGTTTCAGAGTCCAAAGAATCGGTGTGAAGCGATTGTCCTTCCTAGCTGGCTTTCTTTACACTTTAGGGGAAATTCTGCTGATTCAATTATGACCCATGTTAAAAGGCTAGAAAGCGAAAACCTGAGATGGCTTGCTGGCTGTGCCTAACCGGAGCAACTTCTAGTTAAGGTCAAACAGTTCCATTTTCAAGACTAGATTAAGTAGAAGTGCCGGTATTCTCTAAATTTACTCTTAAGTACCCTATAGATTGCTGTCACCCGGGTATCATACCTGAGCGCAAGCCACAGGAAACGGAACAGGTTTCCTCTACCGTCTGAGTAGGGTGGTGGTTCACTGTGCTAAAGTCAAGCTGGTCATCTGGAGGCAGTTTCCAGTCTCCTGTGCAGGGGTTCCTGTGGGTGGTCAGCTACATCCAGCGTAATGGGGTGACACTCTTCCCCAATTTCAGCAGTTGGCTTTCTGATTTTGTTCCCTGGGACACCGAGCGTGCTGACCTTTGTTCCACGCGTGCGTTTTCACAGCCGGTAAACACGAAAGTCAGCATAGAGAGCGAAAGCGTGGCTGGTCCAACGCTGAAGAGATTGTTCTCAGTTTGTGACGCTGTAAATCAAGACGTGGATTCTTTGGGTTATCAGGAAGCCAAGCTGGTCAGCGAATTCAGTCTCAGTGGATGCTGAGAACACGCCAGCCTGTCCACCTCTGCTGGGAGGAACGGCACATTGTTCGCTACAGCTTAAGCAAAGTTCTGGCAGCTGAGCCAGCTTGCTGAGGGCTGTAGTTCAAACAGTCCAAGCACAGTGATTCTCCTCCTGGCATGTGAACTCTCTTTGTCAGTCATGAAGTCCTTGAAATTGCCCTCTCCAGGTTCTGGACTTGGCCACTTGATGGGATTCTCAACAAAAAGCCACCCCTGCACTTGGCGCTAATGGGATCCATCATTGATATCTTGCTCTTCGGGTTTAGGCCTGCCCTCTCTGCTTCCTTTCCCCAATACCCCACGAGTTGTGCCTCCTTTTCACTGTGATTGGTGTATGGTACTTGGAGATCTTTCTCTTTGGAGCTGTTTCCCTTTCCAAACTCACTGTTCATGATGACTCGAGCTTTGGATAAAAGTGGCTATGTGAACTGAGACTTTTCTGAAATCTGGATTTAAACTGACCAGAATCCTACACGGACATGAAGGTGCTGGCATGAAAAGGTAATACACATGGAACAGCATCTATCCACTCAACAGTGAACTTACGGCCACCACACCCTTTCCTGAGAGCCAGTTCCTCCCAATAAAATGGTGCTAGCAGATCAGAGATTCTTTAGTATTTTGTCAGGATCTAGAATTCCCTCATCCTCCTTGATCCCCAACTACCTACTCTTAACATTTAAAATAATGCTTCCTCTACATGTATTATGTTTGTGCAGTGCCCCTGGAGACCAGAAGAGGGCACAAGAACCCCTGGACCTGGAGTTACAGATGGTTGTGAGCTGACTTGTGGGTGCTGGAAACCGAAACAGGGTCCTGTACAAGAGCAGTTAGTCCTCTAACCACTGAGCAATCTTTCTAGCCCCCTCTTGATACTTTTAAATTAATGATATTGACTAATTATAAGGAAACTAAAAGAAATATTTCTCTTCATTTAATTATAAGAAATAAAGGAAAATATTTTTCTGTCATGTACTTTAATATTAAAGAGAACAATTAATCAAGAATTAAAAATAGGCTATTCCCTGAGAACTTTAAGTCATTAAATTTATCAATGTACTTGTGAATTAGCAAAGAAATATGAATACTTTTATTAATTAGGCTCTTTGAGTTTAATCCAGTTGTGTCATGTGGTTTATTCATTTCAATATGGGGAAATAAAAATATGGAGAAAATGAAAAAAGATGATATGAGGTGAACAGAAATAAAGAATGATAAAGGAAAACGTCATGCCTCCACTCAGCTAGTGGATGTTTATGGAGGGTGTTCCATGTCCTCAGCCACATGCTAGAAGAAACTAAAATGCAAAAGAAAGGAAAAGCCCCATTTTGACCCAGAAGAGGTCAGGGGTTAAGTGCCATCTGCCACAACTGTGGAACGTCAGGTGGTTTATCACCTGAAGGTTGTCACCACCAGCCTGTAACAAGTCCCCACGGCACACCCTTAATCCCTCCTCAAATGCAATAATCCCAGAAATAAAGTCACAATGCCAGTTGTAGAAGCTCGCGCCAAACCCACACTCAGATAAAGGACATTAACCAATACTCAGATGAACCAGGACTGGGAGGGTGAAATTTTGCCCATGGGCTGGAGGTCCACCAAAGTCCAAAGTGCTCCCATACATCTTTCCAACAAATATTCTGAACTGTGTGGTCATGTCATAAGTTCACAGTTTGAT
This sequence comes from Ondatra zibethicus, assembly GCA_004026605.1. NCBI lineage: Eukaryota > Metazoa > Chordata > Mammalia > Rodentia > Cricetidae > Ondatra > Ondatra zibethicus. Next base: position 193,294 of record PVIU01000954.1, read on the forward strand.
GTGCTGAAAGAATGAATTATAACCACCTCCCTCACCCCCTTGTGAAAGGGCCAGAAAACACAGACAAAAATGCAGAGGCCTGCCCTGTCCTCTGCTCGGAGTACTGGAGAAAGTTTGCCATAGTTTTCTTGTTGATTCGGCAACTGTATTCAGTCAATTTATTCGGCCTTCAAACCTTTTAAGCTAAAATGAGGGGAAAAATTATAAATGTAGTTCTTCACATTTCTTCAAATCCTATTTGCAGTTTATGAAATTGTTTTACCAGAATTGCAAGAATCTGGATATGCAAAATGTTGAAAGGCTTTGCTGTATCATGAAACATGGCTTTCTTGATGTCTTGGGTCCAAATGAATTCTGGAGAAAGACAATCTTGGCTCATAATACAAATCAGTTGGTTTGTGAGACTCCTTGGGAAGCTTCTTTTACAGATGCTGCGGTGGTGACTGTTTCAATATGCTGTTACATGTTGCAAATTTTGGCAAGAGTTTTAGACACAACAATTAGTGCTAAAATTCTGCAATGTGAGATCTCTGTAATGAGCCGGAAATCCAACACCAGGTGTGGTAACACATATGGTGATTCCAGCATTTGGGGGACGAAAGCAAAGAGCTTGAGTTGGAGGCCAGCCTGAGAGGCACAGGGAGTCCTTCCAAATGTAGCAAAGCCTCCCTCATTTGCTGTCTAGTTAACTTTAGGGACTGTAATTTCTAGTAATAAAATACAGCACAGGTGAAATTGGCAGCAAGTCCAGCTGATGTAATTCAGTGTTGGTGTATCTGAGTGTGGTCAGAATACAGCGAGCTGAACAGAGAGCAATACACAAAACTCCTAATATAATGGTCCCAGAAAGACTTTTCACAGGGTTGAATGCTACCAAAGGGAGATTCACCTATTGCAGACAGACCACTGCAACAGCCCTCCCTATCCCTCCTAGTAACTGACCCCCAATTTGCCATCCTGAAGCCAAAAGGGAAGGCTTTGCTGCCCTCCTCCTCTTGAGCAGTGACTTTGCTGCCTCCTCCTCTTGAGCAGTGACTCCTTGGTGACACACATGGCTTCAGTCCAGCCCTAGCCAATCATCTCCTTGATTATTTCATGTGAGAAAGGAATGCACTTTCTTTTTCACTGTCATTGGTTACTCATCAAGTGAGGCCAAATCACTTGAGACCCTGGGGCTAGAAGGAATAGATAAAGGGGAAAGGAGGAAGTGTCTGGCTGTGGAGATGAAAACAGAAGGCATGTCATCATAAGAAGGGCAGAGTCCTCCCGCAATGCTTGCTGAAAGACCCCCAGAGTGGGGAGACTCTCACTCAAGTCTTGGGATAACACGACCCCCCAAGAACTCATGAGAGACCATCCTTGCTGCAGTCACACGAGGTTTATTGACAGGAACCAGGGCGCTGGGGCCGAGAGTCATATCCCATACAGGGGTAGAGGAGTTCTACCCCAAGTAGCTGGGAGAAGGGGTATTTAAGGGAAGAAACCACAACCCAAAGGGGGTAGGGAGGGCGCCATTGGAAATGAAATACCAGTGATAATCACAAGTGATACCAGTGATAATCACAAGGGGGTAACTCCCCATTTCTCAAGATTGTTCTCAAGATTATAATCTAACTTTGTGGTCAGCCAGTTCCTGGAACAGAGTCATTGAACAGGCTAACCTAGATTTTTGGCTCTACTCTTCCTGCTAGATTTTTGGCTCTAGTCTTCCTGCTAGGGGGTCTGGATTTATCTGGGTCTTTCAATTGCCACTGCTGTAGCTCCCATATCCGGGTCCTGCCTCAATGGGGTTTGCACATTCCAGAGTAGGTGCATGTGGATTAGAAACTTTAGGCAGAAGGAACAGAGATACGAAAGAAAAAGAGACACAGAATAGAGCTGGGAGGGGCTATCCAGTGAATACTGAATCTGCCCCTGTTTATTTCTTATGTTCTTTAAATACCCCAATCCAAAAGACGGAAGAAAGCAAAAGACTTTTCTGCATGCTACAAGGAGCAAACAAAGTGATTACCATCTTAAAACCCAAAACACCAAGTAACCACACTATAGGTCAAGATATCCTGTTAATAGCCACAACTTAAGTAAAATCTGTCAATAACCTTGAAGGAGCAAGACTAGGCCTGAACTCTCTGACCTCCAGTCGAGGTGGAACAGACCTACTTTCGTGGGCTCTCACACACCTTATACCATGTGCCCAGCAAAGGAAGCATCCGATCTCCTGCTTCAGAACTTCAGGGCTGTCTCCTCGGGCAGGCAGAATTGCAGCAGATAAATGCAGCTGTGACCCGGTGTGAGCCAGTGTTCCTGTGGGGTGCTCTCAGAGCAGGTGAGTGTTCACAAAGGAAGTGCCAGGGATGAAGATGCAGGTTAGTGCCCACAAGGCTCAGCTGAAGAGAAAAATGTTGCTTATTTTATTGATAATATTCAGTCATTCTCAAGTTTTCTCTAGTTGATGACAGAGTGTTCTAGTTGTAACAGGCACACATTAGGGTACTTTCCCATGGTCCCCACCCCATTGTATCACATGGTCATATGAAATTCTCTCAACTCAGTCTTGAAAGCAAATGTGTTCCTAGAAGTTTCCCTCACTGTTTGATGCATGTGACACATTGAGAAAGAAAATGTCAGCAAGTCTCTAAGAATGAATCTCTGAACCACCATCTCTCCATATTCACTCTGAGATTTTTATATTACTGGTTTTTTTTCCTCCTTGTCAACCTATATAAGCTTACAGTCCTTAAAAATCATTGTATTTGAAAAAATGGTTTCTAACTTTTATGGGTGTAATAAATAAATCCAAGAAGGTCAACAGAATTCAGAGACAAGCAAGAGGGAGAACACTATTCCAAAGCACATTATAATCAAATTGCTTAAAAACAGTGGTATAATGGTCTGTCCTGTCTCTTTAAGAGACAAGCCCCCCACACTCCACCCCCCCACCCCATCTGCTGAGGCAAGCAGATCTTTTTTCTGCATCCAGCCTGAGCTCTTAATGTCTCTCTCCTGAAGAGGCAGCTTCTGCCTCTCTGCCTTCTCCTCACTTCTCCCCTTTCCCTCTCCTCTCTCTCTCTCTGTTTTTTCTCTCTGTTTCTCTCTGTCTTTCTCTCTCTCTATGCCTCTCTCTCTCTGCTCTTCTCCCTTCTCCCCTTCCCCCTTTCCCTTTTCATCTCCATAACCCAGTAAATAAATACGCACTTTCTCTGCATGGCATGCATCATAGGTCTCTGTCACCCATGCACCCATGCCTGGGACCTGACTGGCTGCCTTTGTGGCCTACCGTGGTCTCTTGCCTGCTGCCCACTGCTGCCACTAGGCAACCTGCTGCATTTTATTTTTACCATTACAAGTGGCAAAGGGAACATCTTAAAAAGAACTATTTTTAAGAGTTTTAAGAGAGTAAAAACCTAATTTATAGGGCTGGTGAGATGGATCCACACTTAAGAGCACCAGCTGTTCTTGCAGAGGACCCAGGTTCAGTTCCCAGCCTCTACATGGTAACTCACAGCCATCTGTAACTCCAGTTCCAGGGCATCCAATGCCCTCTTCTGGCCTCTGTGGGTACTGCACATAAGTGGTACATAGACATACATGTGGTCAAACACTCATACACATAAAATAAATAAACACATATTCTACCCCACCCCAAAACAAAATAAAAACTGTTTAAAATGACAAAGGAGACAGTGAAACCTTGTGAAAGCTGATATATATCTGTATGTAATAAGTTAATAAAGAATTTTTTCTAATTTAATTCTTTGTGGATTTACATTGTGCATCTCATTCCCATTCATCTCCCCACCCCTTCATATTCACCCTCTGTCCTTGTAAACTCCCCCACAAGATAAAATAAAATAAAATCTGAAAGAAAGAAAAAGAAAAATCTTGTTGTGGAAGCTGTAGTGTGACCCACTGAGGCATACAGCCTACCCTTTAGTCCATACATCTTTACTTGCGAATGTTAATTGCAATGAGTCACTAGTTAGAGGCCACTGGTTTCTGCTATGTTTTTGGTACTGGGCTCTCACTGGGACTCCTCTTGTCCTGTGTCATGGAGATCCTGGGACTTTGGGTTTGTAGTACCAGCCCCTTTATGTACTCCAGCAGATCATAGATGGGGTGGATGTTGGGATGGGTCACCTCGCAGCCCTGGTTCTGGGCCCGAGTGGTTACTGAGTTGGTCAGCTTGATAAGAGTGGATAAGCTCTCCTTCTCTTCATCCCCATGGTGAGCTCTCCAGCACCGCCCAGGCTAGTTCACACTTCGTAGTGAGCAGCAAGAGGCAGGCTGGTTCTTCCGCTCTCAGCGTCAGCTCACCCGCACCTCTGCCAACGGGGCCAGCTCTACTGCATTGCTCAGGCAAGGTGCAGGGGCCAGTCTCCCAAGTGCCGCAGCTGGTGAGGGGTGGGGACAGCTCTCCCGCTCTCATGACCTCAGGGCCAGCCTTTCCACCTGCTACAGGCTACAAATGGGGGGGTGCTCTCTCTCCCTCAACCACATCACTAAAGGGTGGAGGCACAGCTCCCATGCTCATGTTCTTGGGTTGGCTCTCTCGAGCCCCCACCAACAGAGCTCTATTGAGCTGCCCAGGTAAGGTGCAGGGCCTGCTCTCCAGAGTGCTGCAGTGGGTGAGGGGCCAGGTCAGTTCTCCCTAGTGTTGCAGCCAGTAAGGAGCTGGCTCTGTGCAGCCCTATCGTCTCAGCCTTCAGGGGTAATAGAAGCCACAGACATTAACACAGACTGTGGCTGTGGCAGGGCTATGGGCTCAGACATGGCTCTTGGCAGTAGCCCAGGCCAGAACATCACCATGGCCCCAGGTGGCAAGCAGGCCACCCACCTCAGCCCACTCCTCACTGCCGTCACCTCTTCAGATCTGCCTCTCTCCACAGGACATGAACCATTCTCTCTCTCTCTCTCTCTCTCTCTCTCTCTCTCTCTCTCTCTCTCTCTCTCTATCCCATACCCCACCATATATTTGCTCACGGTAATAGTGCCCGACTGCCAGGGCACTAGGCGGGCCATGGTTTCTCCTCCTTGCCCAGGGCAGACAGCCCCAGCAGGTTTGTGGGTCTTCTCTTGCTCAATTTAATCAGACTTTTTTTTAAAGCCTGTCAGCTTTGGGAGAAAAACAGATAGCCTGAAAAAAATTTTAGATGGCAAGAACAAAGTAGAAGATCCTTTTAACTTGATATGAAAAGCATGTTGAAAAAAACTCCAGCATTGACTGAAGCTATTTGTTAAAGCTTTTAACAAAGTTGGTGTAGAAGGAAACTCTTTACTCACCAAAGGACACTGTCAAAACTCTCATAGCAGCATTTGTAGTACAGGGTGAATGCTTCCCCCGTGGGTAAGGGACAGGCACGCCTGCCCACTCTTGTCACTCCTGTGGCGCAGGGTGAATGCTGCCCCTGAGGATAAGAAGAGGCATGCCTATCCACCCTTGACACTCAGTTCATCTATGTGACAAAGCAAGAAAAATATAAAAATCCGACAAAGAAGCATTCTGTCTTTGCAGACAGACTGATGCACGACCACTAGGATCTAAAAGGGCTACAAAAAGCCACCCTAATCGCCGAGTGTTTAGCAAAGTGTCTATATATGACATCAGTATGCAAAAATAACTGAATTTCAATATTCCGGAAATAATAACTCAGAAATAAATTTAAAAATACATATAACTGGGTCAGTAAGATGGTACAGCGGGCATATGTGCTTACGCCCAAGCCTGACGGTCTGAGCTGGGTCCCCAGATCCCACATGATGGAAGGCAGGGGCTGACTCCTACAGATCATCCTCTGCCATCCACACCCACGATACCCATGTGCTCACATGAACACACACACACAGTCACACACAACAATAACAAATCAATTTTAGTTTAAATTTTTAAAAATATATAAAACTTTCAACATCTTAAAGAATACCTCATTTAAGGATAATTGTAAACAAATATGTACATGGTCTGTGCAGTGCAAGCCACAGAGAGCTGTGAGAGAAAATTAAAAAGAGGAAATGAATAGACACAAGTACCATGTCTGTCTGTCAATCGGAAAACCCTACATCAAAATAAATCCTCCGATCGTTTTTCTTCATAGATCCCACAACTTGGTAAGAACAGCAGCAGAGGGAGACATGGAGCTAACCTTGTGGAAATACAAGCAGCCCAGACAACTTTGACCAGGAAGCAACCTTAAGGCCTTGGAGCAGACGACTTAAAGACTCATCATGAAGCTACAGTGATAAACACAATGCAATAGTGGCAAAACGATAGATGAGAAATCAATAGCGCAGGACATGAAGTCGGGAGGTAGACTTACTCGTATACTCGATCGATTCCGTAGCCGAGCTTTCAGGCTAATTCAGTGGGCAACGACAGCCTTTTCAACAACGGTTGCTGGAGTGAATACACAGCCAGATGCGGGAAATCAGCCTTGTTTCATCTTGCCGAAAACACAAGAAAATGCAAAATTGATCATTATGCAAATATGTACTTAGCTGTATGCAATCTGTAATTCAATAATGTTGTTTAAGTGTGTATATATAAGCCCCACTATTGTATAGAACATATTTTTGCTTTATTCAATGTGTTAAAAGACCTGGTAGGCTGCAGAGATGGCTCTGCGGGGGACCTGAAGTCAATGCAGGGGACCTGAGGTCAATTTCTATTCAGTTCAAATTCTACAATACCAGCTAAGAGCAGCTCTAGCAGAGGACCCCCACTCAGGTCCTAAATACTTTAAAACAAAACAAAACAAAAAAAAAAAAAGCCAGTTGGAAAAACAATGACAAATTCAAAATCACTCAGTTGTTATGTGGCAGGAAATAGTACCAGAGGCCTTATTTAGAAGTCATTAAAATTCTAGAGCAAGCAAGGCACTCTGGCTATGTACGGTCAGTATTACACTACTGTCTAGCGAGTATTTGTTACCTGTGATTAGCACGCCTGGGCTCCATTTGGGCACAACCAAGAAAATGAGCAGAGGAAGGAACACATAGGATGCTGTGCATTGAAGATAAAGTTGGAGATAAAGTCACATAAATAATTTCATGTTACTGTTTAGGTAACTGCTGCAATGCAATGTTACATATTTGAAAATTGGCAATTTTTAGGCTTAGAGAACTAACAGATAAGTAGCAAAAACATGAAAAGTTTAAAAGCACAGTGTGTTTTCAGGGGCTGTGGGACAGGGGCTGGAACAGACAGCTGTCGCTTTGACTATTCCGAGCTGGCAAAAGCCTGGAACTTGCCCTTCATTACAGGCTGATCGCCTAGACTCACGTGTGTAAGTAAAGGCAACTTCTCTAGGTCTTTGTTTCTGAAGTCCCCTGAGTTCCAGGGAGGACCAGAAATGGAAAAAGGAGTAGTACAAACTTGGGTTTTGACTCAAGCAAAAAGCAATACATGATATTGCTGTTCATTTCTTAACATCTCTGTGGTTCTTTTTGAAAGATTTACCTATTTTTACTTTTTGCATCTGAGTGTTTGCCTGTCTGTATGTCTGTGCGCCATGTGTGTACAGTACCCACAGAGGCCAGAAGGGGGCACAGGAGTCCCTGGAGCTGCAGCTGCAGTTATGAACCACTGTGTGAGTTCTGGGATCAAAGCTGCATCCTCTGAAAGAGCAGCCAGGGTTCTTAACTGCTGAGCCACCTCTCTGAACTCTTGGTGGCTTTTTGGGATGGTTGGTTATTTCTTACCCTTCTTGTGATTCCATCTAGACCTCCTTTTAAGGCATTTAACGTTCCAGCACTGATCATCTCAGTAACTGACATGTTCAGGGCACAAATCTATTATTGTTGTTTCTGTTTATTCTTACCCATATGTGTTTAGTTAACCTTTGAAAATGAGCTAACATTTGACTGACATTAAAATGTGAGTGAAATGTGGGAGGCTAACTTGAGTGTTTTCCCAGAGAGTTTGTATTTCTTGTGGCCGCTGCTCTAGTCTTCACCTTTCAGCCCAAAGGGCCTGTGGGTCAGCTCTCAGCCAGTGGCTCGAGGGCTAGAAAATGCAATTCTAACGTCCACATCTGCTTAGCACGCAACCTAACCTTTCGCATTTGCTTACATTCCAGCATTTTTGTCTTTCTCCTTAGACTTAAATTTCTTATTTTGAAGTCCCCAGAAAGGCAATCCAATCTCCTTAATGTAGATGCTGTTAGCCTGAAGTACAAAGGCCTTTTAGAATACTTAGCCAAAAACAGGGAGATGGTGGCACACGGCTTTAATCCCAGCACTCAGGAGGCAGAGGCAGGTGGATCTGTGAGTTAAGGCCAGCCCGCTCTACAGAGAAAATTCTAGGACAGCCAGAGCCACACAGAAACCCTGTCTCAACAAAAAAAAAAAAAAAAAAAAAAAGGAATATCCACTCTACCATTCAGCAGCCATGGATGTGTGGGCGACAGGTTTTTGCTCTGGTTCTGTGTTCCTGATAGCAGCTCTTGCCGAGAGTGACAATTCCAGATGAATGGAACATGACTTAAGTTACTCTAGTTTTAGGACAGACAGCATTGTGAGAACTCTGATTTTCTTGACTATTCAAGAGTAGGTGACTGGTTTGATCAACTAAGGGACATAAAAGGCTGGTGGGATGTGAGGGCCCACAGTTGTGAGCCTGTTCCACGTTGACTGGAGGGCAGAGAGTCTGAGCTTATTTTTGCTTCCTCAAAGTTGTTGACAACAGGTATGGCTACAGACAAGCAACTCTGGCCTGGGCTGTGGTTCATTAGTATTCCGGGTGTAGAGGTGGATCCACTTCACGTGGACCAAAGGTCGGAGAATGCAAGCCTATTCTCTATATCATGTTAATGCAGTCTGTTGCTCCCAACCCCCTCTGGAGTGATGTGTATAAGCATGTGTTAAATAAATATGGGTGATTCAGTATTCACTGAATTTTCCTCCTGGTGCTCTTCTATGTTTCTGTCTCTTATTTCTCTCACATCTCTGTCCCTTTTGTTTAATAATTCTAATCCCCACACTCCTACCCTGGAATGTATGAATCCCATTGAGGCTGGTCTTTGACAATGGAATTATGTGATTGCATTTCTTCTGCCTGAGGAGTGCCAGTGAGTCTATGGTCACCTCTAAGACTGTTATATAAAACACCAGTTTTAGGGACTAAGTTAATTCATGACCCCACATTTAGAAGCTAACATAAAATTATAATCACAGAAACCCTGCTTCTACAGCAGAATAACTTAGGTTTGTTTTTTTTAACCATAACAATTTATGCTAAGTAAATTACCTGGGTGAATAATGTCACTATTGGTTTGCTACTGTAAGTTTTGATTTCTAGTGTTTGTTATTATATAAATTCATCTTTATGTAATTATGCATGTAATATCAGAATGCCCTTTACCCCAGAAACAGAAAGTGATATTAAATCGGTAATGGATCAAATTTGTCAGTAAAAGGCTGCAGAATCTTATAGTAGGTCTTTCCCACTATAAGATTGGGTTTTTTGGTTTTGTTTGTTTGTTTGTTTTTGGATTGCCAGCCTGCAAATAATGACAGGGAGACTTATTATTAATTGTGAAAGCTTGACCTTAGCTTAGGTTTGTTCCCAACTAGCTCTTAAGACTTAAATCTTTGTTTATATTAATCTTTGTTCTGCCATGTGACTTATTACCTCTCCTCCATAGTGTGGTTCCAACTTCCTTGGTGTCTTGTGGGCATCTCCCATGCACTTAGATTCAGTCCCTGAGTTACTCACTTTGCCCAGAAATCCCACCTAACCTCTCCTGCCTTGCTTTTGGCCAATAAGCTTTTTATTAAAGCAATCACAGCGATATATCTTCACACAGTATATAAATATCCTGCAACACTTCTCCCTTTTTGTCTAAATAAAAAGGAAAGGGTTTAATTCTAATGCAGCAAAACTGTATACAATTAGAACAATTATCAAGTAAGACTTACATTTATAATGTCCAGTCCATTTGCATTTGGCAAATTTGTAGAAGTACTTTATTATTATCCTATCTTGATGATAGGATATCTTGATCCTATCTTGATGAGTCCAAAGATTTATATCTAAATCACTTTCTGTTATAACTTGTATTATCAACTTAAATATATCGTTTAGGCTTAAAACTTTTTTATATAAACAACTTAAGCTTTTATATCTCTCAATCTTATAAACTTTACATCTCTCTCCTAAATTTCTTTTCTGAATTCGGTAAAAAAAAAAAAAAAAAAAGAAAAGAAAATAACAAACGAGTCTTCGCCCCATTAGAGACCCAAGAAGGATAAAATATTATCTGAGTAAACAGGAAGTGGAGAGCAAGCAACTTTCAAAACTGTAGAAATGACAAAGACAGCTGGCTGCCTTGACAGTCGCTCAAGATTCCTCTGCAATATTGTGGCACCCATCTTCAGCCGACAGGCCTAAAATCTCTGATAGACTTTTCTGTGAAGCAGAAGAAACGAGCCTTTAATCGCAGCACTCAGGAGACAGAGGCAGGCTATTCAAGAGAGAGAGAGCCTGGCAAGTTCCTGGAGAGCTGCTGGTCCTCAATCATCTTGACCTAGCCAGGGCTAGAAGCCTGGAAATACAGTTCTGATACCAGTGAAAGAATCAGCAGCAACAGGATAAATCAACAAAGCATGGAGAGAGAAAGGAAAGGCCAAACAAGAAAAAGGCAGCCATCTTCCTTCTGCCCTTTTCATCTGGACTGCTACCAAACGGTTCCGTGCCCCCACCCTTTCTGAGGTCAGATTACTACAGATTACATACCTGTGTCTATGTTCTTCACAATAGCTAAATTGGAGACTCAGCCTAGACACCCACCAACAGGTGAATGGGTAAAGAAAATGTGGTGCACAAAGATAGTGGAACATTAATAAGCCACAAAGAAGTCAGACAAACTCCCACATGGAGAGGGGACTTGGACACCAAATCTGCTAACTATTGGCAATGGAAAGATACTGGGAGAAAGAAGCTGATTGTTTAAGGGTGCAGCCCTGGCTAGGTCAAGCATGCGCCAGTGGATGGCCACTGTGCTGGCCACTGTGCTGGCCAGTGTGCTGGCTGGTCTTCTGGAGTCACCTGAAAGGAGGGACACTCAATTGAGAAAAGGCCTCCATAAAATGCAGATATAAGGCATTTTCTTAATTAGTGATTAATGGGGGAGGGCCCAGCCCACTGTGGGTGGTGCCATCTGTGGGAAGGTGGTCCTGGGTTCTATAACAAAGCAGGCTGAGCAAGCCATGAGAGCAAGCTAGTAAGCAGCACCCTCCATGGCCTCTGCATCAGCTCCTGCCTCCAGGCTCCCGCCCTATTTGGGTTCCTGTCCTGACTTTCTTTGATGATGAACAGTGTCTTAGTGTTTCATTGCTGGGAAGAGACAGCATGCTCATATCAACTCTTACAAAGGAACACATATAACTGGGGCTGGCTTATAGTTCAGAGGTTTAGTACATTATTGTCATAGTGAGAAACAAGGTGGCATGTAGGCAGACATAGTGCTGCAGAGGTAGCTGAGAGTGCTATACCAGAATGGCATACAGCAGGAAGAGAAAGTGACAGTGGGCCTGGCTTGAGCATCTGAAACCTCAAAGCCCACCCCAGTGACATACTTCCTCCAGCAAAGCCACACCTTCCAATAGTACCACTCGTTATGGGCCTATGGGGGCCACTTTATTCAAACCACCACAAACAGCAATGTGGACATACAAGCCTAATAAACTCCACCCCAGCTTGCTTTATGACATAGTGTTTTGTTGCAACAATGGAAATCTTAACTAAGGCCAACACACACCTAAGGCGACACAACAGCACAAAGTGGACTTGATAGGTTTAAAAACAAAAAGAAAACCAAGTGGTGGTGGCGCACACCTTTAATTCCAGCACTCGGGAGGCAGAGGCAGGTGAATTTCTGAGTTTGAGGCAGCCTGGTCTACAGGGAAAATTCCAAGACAGCCAGGGCTACACAGAGAAACCCTGTCTTGTAAAAGAACAGAGAGAGAGAGAGAGAGAGAGAGAGAGAGAGAGAGAGAGAGAGAGAGAACAACATTGGGCTCTAAGTAGAGAAGGGAGATGCGTCTGGGAGGAGTTGATGTTAAGTGGATGAAAACATCGCACAGAATTCTCAAAGAACGAATAGAAAGTGAGGAGAAAGGAAAGAATAATGAAGGGGTGGGAAAGGCGACCAAAAGGCATTGTTTGCCTGTATGCAAACATCACAGTGCAACGCATTTGTCTGATTAGTAAAATGCTCTCAAAGAAAGGAGTGAATTTTGTATTCACAGTGATCTCTAGAGTGTATATAAAGGTTACTGCAGCAGAGACTGGCAGCCTACATCCCTTATCCAGAGAGAATGGCAGCCTGCACCCCTTATCCAGAGAGGCTGGCAGTCTGCACCCCTTATCCAGAGAGAATGGCAGCCTGCACCCCTTATCCAGAGAGAATGGCAGCCTGCACCCCTTATCCAGAGAGAACTAGGCCCCTAAAGTTTCAGCACACTAACTCCCCTCAATTAGCCAGAACCTCATTGAATCGCACTGGATAACACGTCACATACTTGTATTTGCAATATTCTCATCAAAAGTCGCTCCTGACAGGAGATTGTAACAGGAGAAGTGAGTAAGGCTTCACCAAGGCACTTGTGTGCTTCTCTGAAGCAATTTGCCTAGTCTTCCATTCTAGCTCTGCATGAAGCACCCCTCTGGAACCTCCTTGCAGAGCGTGCCTTGAAGGAGAAGCTGGATTCCCTCACCCCTGCTCGCACCCATCTATCCTATCCCTGTGTGCCTTTCAAGATCTCCAGCTGCAGGCCGTGCACCCACGACCCATCAAAGATAAAATGCATTGACTACAAAGCCACTCACATGCTCGAGTTCCCTGCCTCAAACATCAGTAATGAGCTGAAGGTGTTCTTAATTATTATTTATAATTACTGCATTTTGGATCATCCTGGGTTAACATTTCAAAGATTAACTCTGAGCAGCCTGATACAGAGGATCTGGCTTTTGCAAATTCAGTTAATATTAAGCTTGGGTTTAGCGTTAATGCAGAATTCTAAACTAAAATCTTTGAAGTCTAGATACCTTTTTCTTTCCCCAAAGATACATTTTTGCGGAGAATATACTTAAACTTCAAACAGCCTTGTGGCGGCCAGTTAACGGTATCTAATTGCATTTTAAAATTTATACTTTACATTTTAACAACTGAATCTCAGTGTCCCTCATCCTGGCAGCACACGAGGTTATCTGAGCAGCACAGTGAGATTTTTTTTTTAAAGTGACAGAGGTTTTTTTGTTGTTGTTGTTTTCGTTTTTGTTTTGTTTTTGTTTTATCTTAAAAGACCTCAAGTTCAATGAACAGCAGAAGAAGGTTTCTTCAAACAGGAGAAAACCTTCCCATATTTCTTTTCATGTTTCATTCTTTGCTGCTCTTTCCTTTCGTTTGAAAATCAGAAGAGCCTGGACCTCAACGTATCGCGAGAGTGTCGACAGGAATTTTTAGCCCACTTCTTAAAAGGCACAAGAACTGACTTCATTATGTGATAAATAAAATATTTTGTATCTCAAATTCTGTTTGGATTCTTAGTCTATCAAAGGCTGGAAGGACAGAGTGTGAGGCCGGCTCCACCTGCCGGCAGCCCGTCGCAGCAATTGGGGTTCCCATCCTGCCCAGCCCTGCTCTAACCCGCACTACAGCCCTTCCCCAGTTAGTGAAAAAATAAAGAATCTATAGTCTGCCAAGGAAATCCCGCTTGTCTTCCTGGAACATTCTTTAGGATTACACTTGGATCAATTGAAGTCCCTACCGAAGCTCACACGAAGCCGACTGTTTAAAAAGCTGCCTTAGGGTGTGAGGGAGAAAGAAACCACAGTGGCTTCGAGTAGGTGCACGATCCAGAATTGAGTGTGAACAGGGTGCTCTGTGCTTTAAAACTCGACTGTGGTTATGAGGAGACTAAGCAAAGTTTAAAGTGTTAGGTGACTATTTCAGCTGCTGAACGCGAGGCCACACTTCGAACCCTTACCATCTCAATATGGTCCCTAGTGTATGCGTTAGCGAGGAGCTTTTTTCTTTTTCATTTGCATCTTGCGTGAAAACTGCTTCTAAAGAGTTCCCAGTGCGTTCTTAGTAGACCTATATCCCTTCACACCATAGGATGCTACGTATGTATAGATGAAGAATGGGTGCGAGTCGTTCAGGTGCTTCCACAAAAACCATGAAGCTATTAAAATATTGCACATCTAGTAAGGCTAAAGTGTGATTTTCATCGTCCTTCTTATCCCAGAATAAATGTAATGGTCAGGAACAAACTGGACGTTTAAAAGAAAGTGAAGCAAACAAACTGTAAGGACAGAAAGAAGAAGAAAAAAAAAAGAGCAGGTTCCCTAGTGACAAGCGACCATGTCCCTTCATGCCAGGGAAGTTTCAGCTGAGCATGCTCAGACGCATGGGAGGCACCAGGCTCTAGCAGAAACTCCTTCCGAGGAGCAAGGAGGACAAGTCTAAGAACGCAACTGCTGCAAACCTGCAGCTCTCTCCTCTGCTACTGGACACCTGTCTAGCTCAGATTGATGGCAATGTGGCTCCTACTTCATGTCATGGCCCTGACGGAGGTCAAAGGTAAGCCTGCTGATTCCCCAATTGAAATGACTATGATTCTCCAACATGAGAAAATTAGAAAACCCGGTCTGTAGTTCTGGGATGTTTACAACAGCCTCAACGCAGGGTTTGAAAAATAGACACCCCAGGGTGCATCCCCCAGAAATGATCACTAAATGCAATTTCCAAATGCACCATGCCTCCCCCAGAAATCTCACTTTTCGTGTTGTTAGAACTAAAGATGAGCTCTGTTTTAAATATCAATGTTGACATTCCAATTATAGCAAAGAAAAATGTACTTTAGTATTTCCTTCTGAGAGCAGGGGAGATTCATAACACTGAAAGATGGGTTTGTAGAAATCCAACCTGTTGAAATATGTCTATAAAATGCATGTCATCGATTGTTAGTGGCTGGGTTTTTTTTTCTGTTTGTTTGGTTTTTTGCATATTTGTTTGCTTCTGTCCATTTAAACTAAGGACTGCAAACCACAGGCAAATCCAAAAAAGCCAGGCTCTCTAGTTCACCTATGGAAAACAGTTATTAACTATAAAAATGGATATTTTTATAGCCCTCTCTTATCTGCTCTGAGGTTTGGAAAGCTTGCGGAGCGGGTCTGCTCCCAGTCAGTGACTTTCACGCCTTTATAGCTACCAACTGCTAAACTGTTTCAAGTTAAGGTGAAAATCTCATTTTGCCACAAGTTAACATCCACTCCCGTGGTGTGTGAGTTCATTATTTGGTTCAAAATGTATTCAGTTAATTCATAGTTTTTCTTTAAAACTTTCAAGAATAAATATTAGATTTTGAAATTATAATTAGCTCCTGAGGAAAAAAATCCTTTTTATAACCACTCAGTTTAATTAGACAGGTTCCGAGTGAATGGTTTTCATCTTTAAGTAAAGATGTGTTGCTTGAGAGCACAGACAGACTTCATTTCCAAGCATCAACTGCGGTATTTAGGAACAACCACCAAAAGGTTTTTAAATATTTAAATCTTGTTCTGAATTAGCAGTGACACCAGAACTTTGTTTCAAATTGTCTGTGGAAGGCCCTACCCCAATGTACGCGGATGTAGGCAGCCCAGTTTTGAACGTTCAGTTTTGACCTCTCTTACATGGAAATCTGTTCTCTAAAGAGAAGCGATAAACTCATCTTTCAGAAAACCACGGCTTTAGAAACAGGAGTCTGGATTTGGTTTCAGATCTTAATTCAGAAGTCTGCGTTCTGTCTCCATTCGTTATCCTCAGTTTTGGAGGATGCTTAAGAATGGAGGAGTAAAAAGAAGGTCCTTGCACTCTTCCAAGAGCCCTGGATGCTCAGAGAATCACCAGCCTCCTCATCTTAGGGCTCTGGAGCGTGCTGGCGCTAACCTTCCCGACCCCCACGATCCCCACATCGCTCTAATGTTACAGCTAATGGTTTACGATAGCAATTGGCTCTGAAAAGTTGGTGAGGGGGAGAAGAAATTTAAAACAGATCATTTGGGATTTTTTTTTTCTGGGGGCCCAATTTTAGATTTATACCTCAAACCTCATAATTGTTTATTGATTAATTACAATTCTCTGATCAATGTTGTTTTCCAAGCCCGCATTACTTCACCTCGTCTTAAACCTTTACATTTACAACGTGTAGCTTCAGAAGTGCAACATGTAGTCAATGCTGGCATCTTAGGCAATTGCAGTTATTTCTTTAAGAATTGCTACGGCTCTTGCATTTCCTCATTCAATTCTTGACATCTAAAACAGCAAGTCTCTTTGTCATAACCAAACAGAGGGGTTTTTTTTTTTTTTGGTTTTGCTTTTTGTTTTTTTCTCAGAATAAAAATTGTTTTCCTAAGTTAAATTTGCGATCCCTTTACGAGCAGTTGAAGCTGCGCGATTGTTTTCTCGTTGGGCCGTGGACACTCGAGTGCTCAAAGAGTAAATTATGTTTCCTGTCTTAACCAACAACTTAGATTGTCTTGGCTGGCAACCTCCAGGCATCTATCATGATGTCGCTTTATCACTAATTAATTCACTCAGGATTTTTGCTAACCTGGCCCAAACCATCTTAAAAGGGATCTTAATGAATGAATAGGGACAGTCTTACAAGCTCAAACAGTGCGCCTCTGAGGAAAATTAAAGTATCAAGTTCGGAGAATCCTACCAACTGCAATGTCCTCAAATCTTTCGTAACTCTTCACTAAATGTGATCATTACGCAAAGCAGAGCCCAGGCGGCACTTTGCGGTGAGCAGTGTTTGAGTGCCCCCTCGTGGCCAAGCTGCAGCTAGGCCTCGAGGGTGCTTTCCAAACCATGGGCTCTTTAACTGAGACTGCAGAAAAGCGTCTCCAACTACGCTTTAATTTCACACAATTGCACCCACGCTGAGCCTAGCTGTGAAAATCAATTGTACTTCAAGCCAGTCCTCTTGAAATTCTTTCTTGCCTTTAATAGAAAAATAAATTTGCCTGCTTGAGGCAAAAATAGGACCTGCTTGGAATGGGTAGCCTGGGACCCCAACGCCAAAGCCTTCTCAGGTGTGTAACCTCCAGAGGTGCTGGGTGGGCATGCTCCGCTACAGGTGCCCCCTCACTAGGAAGAAGCGTGGCCAGCTGCAGCAAAGACTTTCAAAACACCTTCCACCTGAATCCAAGACACGAAACGGGGAAGCTGCAAGCGAGCTGATGCCGGAAAAAACAAAAACAAACAAACACACACACAAAAAAAAAAAAAAAAAACCCTGCGTGCTTTTTAAATCTTGAAATATACTGTCTCAAGTAAAATTCAACAAATAACGAATTACTTGGGGGTAAAGTAGTTACGTAAAAATAAAGGCATGTAGCTTTTAGAATGAGCCAGCACCGCCAAACGTTGTGTTTTACTTACTCAGTAAATGTGTAACTTGCTAATTAAGAAAAAATCAATGTGTTTGTTTTACACAAGAAATACTAGTGGAGGTATGAGGATAAGTATATAGAAACAAACAAAAATGTTGTTTTCTGTGTGTTTAATTTCTCATGGCTATGCTTCCAGGGGAGCGTTCCTCGGAGAGTCTTTGTCTAAAATGTCCTCCAAAAGCGCTGATTTTGCATACGCACAATAAGTAGTGAAGGGTTAATACTAGACAGAAACTGCCATCGGGAAATTGCCATTCTGTGAAAGAAAGGGTCATTAAAATGGTTAAATGATAACCGAGAACATTCTAGCCTTCCTTTCTTCTCTGGCCCTCCTGTCCACTGCCTTGGCCTCATGCCTGTCCCTACTGATTCCTGCTCCCTTCTCTCCTACTCCTAAGTAGGAATATTCTGATTTTGCTGTGTTTTGCTCTTTGCTTTCATTTTTTACTTCATCTTTCTACTTGGCTTGTCAACCTTGTAGCCATTTGTGGGGGCGGGGAGGGGATCCTGGGCTGTATCTGGTTGTGCCCATGATGCGATGTTCAAAGAAGAAGAAGCAAGGACTACACACACACTTTTCATTTCTTTACAGCCACAGCCTTCAAAGGCCTTTTGCTTTTTGCTGACATGGATTGATTGTGCCCATCAGTAAGACTCAGTGTGAGGAGTCCTGTGGGTGCGCCAATCAAAGCAGGATAATTTGAATTTCCCTCTTTCACGTCACCTCGGACTTGGAGTATGTGAGCACCTTCCTTCCACACAGGGAGAAAAATAAGGCGCATTCTCCAATGTGGAGGTTAAGAGACTCTCCTGAGATGCAGAATACTGCTTGCTAGAGGCTGAGGAGAAGTGAGGAAGGGAGACCGACACATCCTGCTGTCTACTGCACAGTGGCATGACCACTGTTAGGTGTTTGAGGAAGGCACTGCTTCGTGGGTTCACTTCCTGTGTATTTGCCTCTGCTCACCTTTGTCCCCCTCTTCCTATCATGTCTACACCCCCGCTAAGCTCTCTGCTTCCTGTCTGGTCTTCTTCTTCCGAAATCTTTCTGGTTTTCCATGTCTGTACTTCTCAACCCTCTTGTTCCACCAGCCTCTGCTTCTCTCTCCCTCCGACCCTGCCACATCCCATCCTGACTCCCAGGGCTGCTCCATCAATGGTGTTCACGTCTGTGTCTGTATTTCCACTCGGGGGTCCGTCCCTTTCAGCAAGACCCTTCTTCAAGTGTTCCTGGCCTCTCGCCACCTCTGTCTTTGCTGGACTTCCTCTCCAAGGACTTCCTGTAGCTTTCTGCTTCTCGTTAACTCGACTTCCTTTCTGGCATTTGTGGCTATCCCCTTTTATCCTGGCCTGGTGATGGTCATTACTAAGACTGTGTGGGCTAAGACTGGGGAACAAAACCCAAACAGAGCCAAATGATGGTTATACCTTAGCTCTTAATACTTCAGTGCTGGCAATGTTCTCTTCTTAAGGTCTATAGTAATTTGTCCACAATTCTGAAATATAGGAAGCACTGAAAATGATGTTTGATCAAGTTTGTCTACAAATTTAGTCTAAATCAACCAGGGACAGTCTAGAATCTTTCTTTATACATGTATTGTAAAAATGCATTAATTTGTGCTATAGAAAATTAATTCCGTCGACTAAAAAAAATTCCCTTAATCAGCAGGAAATAGTATTCAATCATTACCTTTCTAAGATTAGTACATAAATATGTATATGTGTGCATTGGAGTTAGAGAGATAGCTCACTATTAAGAACACTGGTTGCTCTTGCCAAGGACCTGGCTCCAGGTACCCAACACCCACATGGTGGCTCCCAACCATCTGTAACTCCAGTTCTAGGGGATCTGTTGCCCTCTTCTGGTATCTTTAGACACCTGGCATGTGTTTTGCCTGAATGCATGTATGTACACTACATGCGCGCAGTACCCATGGAGGCCAGAAAAGGGAATCAGATTCTCCGGAACTGGATTTACAGATGGCTGTGAGCTTGTGACATTTAGGTGCTGTGACATTCAGATGCTGGGACTCAAACTCCTGTCTTCTGGAAGAACAACCAGTTCTCTTAACCACTGACCCATTTCCCCAGCCTCTGTGCATTGAGTATTTTTTAGATTATGGATTTTAAACTCTTTCTTAACGCTGTTTGAGTCCCTACTTCTCCAATATAGATTCCCCCCGTGCTTGGCCCTGGATTTGTTTGTGTGTTTCTGACCCTCTCCAAGCCGGCTCATGGGTGTGGTCACATAGGCAGCTCGCTGGGATAGATACTGTAGGCATTTTGTCTCGTGATGATCCAGCCCCAGGCCCATGTCCTGTTTACAGAAGCTCCCCATTGCTTTTCTGTTGGCTATGAGCAAAGCGTTTATTGAGATCACGACTTTGGGTGGCCAGTTACAGCCATTCTCTCCCTGGTCCACACAGCAGCTCAGTACCGCCCTCTGCTGGCCCAGTTGCACTCAGCCTTCTCAAACTACATTTGAGTCGAACTCTGATCATACAAATAATGACAGACTTTCATTTGGGGGTAGTAATATGGAAGCATATGTAGGATTTGCCCACAGAGGGGTGGGGTGCTCTCCTGGAAGTCAGAACACACCACATGCACGCAGTGCCCACTGAGGCCAGAAGAGGGCACCAGATTCCTTAGAACTAGAGTTAAAGACTTCATGAGCCACCATCAGGGTGTTGGCACCTGAACTCAGGACCTCTGCAAGAGCAGCCAGTGCTCTTAATTTTGATTACTAAGTCTGTGCTGTATCAAGAAGGAAATATGAGAGGGTGCACACGGCAGAACCGGAAAGTCACTGGGACGAGGGGCTGGATAGGCTGGGAGGCACTCCCACACGAGGCTGATTTACGGTCAGCTGATTAACGTGAGGTCATAGTCCTGACATTTACTTTGGCTCTCAGCTCTCTCCAAATGCCAAATGCTCAGTATCCTCAGCCCTGGCATCATCCCTGAGGTTCTCCTAACTACCAGGGATGAAGTTAAAGAGACAGACCCTTGGGTGCCAGAACAAGAAGATGTATAGGTGTGAGGGGGGCCTGCGATGCTGCATAGTGCAGAGACACACTAGCTGGCTCTGTTGCTTGTGTCCCAGAGGTCAGCCTTCTGATGCTTACAAGCATGTCAAAATGTATTGCTTTAACATTGTAAGTTAATTTTATGTATTTATTTTATGGATATGGTGTTTTGCCTGTATGTGTGCCACATGCATGCAGGGCCCACAAGAGGCCAGGAGATGGCACCAGATCGCAGGTACTTAAAGTTACAGACAGTTGTGAGTCAAAACGTAGGTGCTGGAAGCCAAACTCAGGTCCTCTGGAGGAGCAGCCAAAGCCCTTAACTACTGAGCCATATCTTCACCCCAACTCATATTTTTAAAAGTAAAAATATAATAATTTTTATTATACAATCTGTGTGTATCTGGACAACTAATTGAATCTACTTGGATCATTTATCACTTTAATTCTACTTATAAAGCTTTTTATTTTTTTAATTTGGAGATGATAGGGACAAATTAAATACTTGGCAAAGGAATTCCTTTTTAAAAAAATATTTATTTATTATGTATACAGTATTCTCAGTATTCTGTCTGCATGTATGCCTGCAGGCCAGAAGAGGGCACCAGACCTCATTATAGATGGTTGTGAGCCACCATGTGGTTGTTGGGAATTGAACTTGAGACCCTTGGAAGAGCAGGCAATGTTCTTAACCCCTGAGCCATCTCTCCAGCCCGGCAAAGGAATTCCTAATCCCACACTAACAATCAATGTACAGCTTCTTAGCAGATAGCATAATTCAAACTTTGAACACACGTTTACCTACAAGACAATGTTAATTACCATTCCATTCTATGGAAAAAATTAATTACGTCATAACAAATGGCAGTACAAAGGGGCTTTCTGCTTTCTCTTTGTCATCCACCTGTCATTTGTTATCTACGTTTTGCTCGATTGTGGTTTAGATGGAGCTTTTATGTAAGCACATGAGATATTTCAAAAGGTGGAAGTCATAGGTTCTCTTCCCTTCTGTCAGAAGGACTCAAATGTGTGACTTCTGGGTGCAAAGGAGACCAGAGAGTCTTGATGTACACCACCTCATAGGCAGGAAGAGAACCAAGGTCTCTGCAGAGTTCCCTGAAAGCGGACTTCCTTATTGAAGCCATTTCCTTGATAACCACTTCCTCTTTCCCATTTTCAAACGCTGCTCTTACTGTAATAAAAGCTAAAATCATCCTCTGGGAGAGATAAGGTGTCCTCCCTAGCAGCACGGGGGCTCGCTAGCACCGGAGCAGGTCAGCCTCCTTATGTGTGTGAAATGTGTGTATTTGCTGCTTGCTTGCAGAAACACCTCCTCCTATTCCTGCATATTTCATATGTAGATGACAACTTCTGAGACATGTACCATGTGCTAGTAATCAAGAAGTTTTCTTGCCACAGGAACAGTTAAAATGAATAATTAATTTCTTTCCACCAAACAAGGCATAGTGTACTGTGTGAAGAAATAAAAAAATCCAATGCTGTAAGAATCATTACGGAGGACGGGCAAGGTCATCACGTGGTTTGTGATGACAGCTCACGACCTGGAGTGGTCTTGGAAGGCTTGGGGAGCCTTTCCCAGAAATGACTTCAGAGATGAATGTCAAATAAAGAGGAAGTGGGAAAGAAAAACAAAACACATTTCCAATGCAAAGAACGGTGCATGCTAAAACCGCAGTGTCTTCCCAGCATAAAAGGCACACTTCCAGGAATGGTTTCCTGCAAGAGACAAGATAGCTTGAGAGAGTGAGGAGGTTTGGCCCATGGTTCTGTGGACCTGAAATCACTTTGACACTTTCACTGGTTCCTTTCCCAGACTGCATAGTATGTCATTGCGGGACCCTGCAGCTATCTTTTACACATCTCTTTCAAAGATATTTAGATTGTCACCAGTTTGGAACTATGGTGAGTGATGCCCCTGAGAATGTTCTGGTGGTGGGATGGGGGAGGGGGTGTCCAGGCACACATTTCCACAGACTCCAAAAACAGCGTGATGATTCATACAGTTTGCAAAGCTTCAGTAGATGATGACAGGCTATTTTCCAAAGCAGGTGTTTTCATGAGAATCCCCGGCAGTGAGTAGAGTTTGCACGACTTCATAGGCTCCCCCAAATTGTTTTGTAAAGTATGAGGAGGGCTGGAGAAAAGGCTTAGGGGTTAAGAGCACTTGCTACTCTTCCAGAGGCCCTGGGTTCTCCTCCCAGCACCTACATGGTTGCTTACAACCATCTGTAACTCCAGTTCCAGGAGTCTGGTGCCCTCCTTTCTCTCTGCAGGTCCCTTTATCATTTCCATGCCTTTTTCTTTTGTCTCACAGCCCCTAATTTTAACCCGAGTCGGCCCTGTCACCACGCATTTGGAACTACCTGCTGAAGCCTGGTGGACTCACATTGGGTACATAACTGGAAAGAGTGACCCTCCCTGGCCCAGAATCTATCCGGTCAGCTAGAAGAGGAAGGGCTCCCAGGAGCCTCTCCCCATTCCATGATTGGCTGTTGACAGGCCTAGTCTTGTGCAGGCCCAAGGCAGGCAGCCACAGCTGCTGTGAGAATATCTTTGCCATAGCGGTTATGCCCTGGAGACAGCATTTGAAGCCCTCTCCCTGTCCTCCAGCCCTTATAATTCTCTCTGTTCACCTTTCTGTCATGTTCCTCTGTTTATTTACAGCATTGATTTCTCTCACTGATTGCCTATCTTTTACAGAAATACTGTGTACATGTTTGGGGCTTATCTCTAAGTATGTGGCTGTTGATGCAAGATGGTTGTGTTGGTCATTTTCCTTTCGAATTGTTTGCTGTTTCTATAGGGCTGGCTATAGGGAAAACCCCACGTTTCTCATTATCATATCATTCCAGCACAGTCGCCTATAAACGGCAACAGTTGTAAGCTCCCCCCTTTTGGTAATTGTTACTCTGTTTCACTCTCTTGCTTACCTCCATAGGCTTAGCGTTCTGTCATAATATTGAATAGAAATAGCCGCAAGCATTGCTGCCTTCAGAAACCTATCATGAAGCAAGGCTCGACTGTACAGATTTAAAAGCAAGTCAGTTGCCTTTACGTTTCAGTTTGCAGAGTTATTGGAATGCCAGGATCCAGGAGTTTCACCCCTGGAGCCCCCAAGTGACAAGTGGGGAGACGATATGCCTGAGTTATAACAGGAGGCCTGACCTCTCCAGACTCTGTTTTCTCACATAACATTCCAAACGCTGTGTTCCGAAGTCCTGCCGCTGTCAGGAAGGAACTTCCCACAAGCCCCTGTGCCCCGTGCCCCGGCCCCCAGCATGAATGTTAGAGTCTCAGAAAGCCAATGCTGTCCTTTAGAAGGATGAACTTGTCTTCTCTGGGGAGATAATAGAATACTATCTTTCTAATAAATCGAGATGAAATGGAACAGATTTTTAGAGCACCCTTATGAAGTTAAAATATTAATGATCTTTGCAAGTTGTGGTAAATTCTTTGATTTGTAATTCAAAGAATTTCAAAAACCTAAAAAGCTCTGGCCTCATGCCTACCAAGTGAACTTCAGGGTGCTGTGCCACCCTGCATTTTTTTTTCAATTAAAAACAAAAAAGAGAATGTGATTGAGAGGCTAAGTGGGGAACTCTGGAAGAGGAAGTAGGAGCTGGGCAGGGAGGGGCCACAGAGTCGGGAAGGAGGCACATCGTCTGATGAAGGCGGTAGAATTTGTCAGACCCTTCAGGGGACCAGAGCAGTAGCAGAAAAGGACATTAGGCACACAGTTTGAATCCCAGCACTTGGGAGGCAGAGGCAGGGAGATCTTTGTGAGTTTAAAGTCAGCCTGGTCTACAGAGTAAGTTCCAGGCTAGCCAGGGCTCTGTAGTGAAATTTCTTTTTAAAAGGAGAAAGGGTGAGGGGCAGTAGGCAGACAAACACTGGTCCTGATGATGACCCTGCTGGAGTAACAAGGCCAGCGGTAGAAGCCGTGGGTTGACACATAGAGGACTGGAGGCAACGGAAACGTTGTTTTTTGTGATTCTTCTGAGCAATGTCATTGTAAAGAGGAGAAAACTGGGTCTTGGTCCCAAAGGCAACTAGATATAACAGGATTTGGACTGCTTTGTTGGTTTACTTGTTTTGAAGATGAGATCTGATGATTTTTCTGGTTTGTTTAGAAGTGTGTGTGTGTGTGTGTGTGTTGTGATACTGAAGACTGAACCTGGACCTCACCAGACAAGAGCTCTATCTCTAAGCTATGTCCCACCTCTGAGAACTGACTGAATTAGATTAACGTGGCAGAACGTTGAGGGCATGCTATGACAAGGGAAAGATACTGGAAATACAGGAAAGAAATGCTATAATTAATGTAATGAGGTTCGAGATGCTGAGGCAATGTACAGACTTGGGAGACTTTACTGTGAGCAACTGGGAACCCTCATCCTTCAGATATCATCAAGCCTCCTCCATGACCTGGTTCATGACCTGCAAATGGCTCAGCGGAGTCTATGTGCGGGGTACCCTATATTTGTGTAGGGTCTATCCTGACCAGTGCATGGCAGGAGTCCTGGGTGCTGTGGAATTGTGAACTGATGGCAGTGAGATTTGGATGAATCCCGACCAGAGAAATAACAGCCGATGAAAGTTCTAGGAACAGGGAAATCCACGACTCAGAATTTGAGGAGTAAAGAGATGAGACAGAGAGAGGTCCCAATGTCACCCAGACAAGATGGATCTAGTTTGTCACCTTCACACTCTGCCCTGCTCCTCTGCCCTTTACCCACCCCGCTGGGCATCCTCTGAGCTCACCATCCTCTGGCAGTTTTCAGAAAGAAAGCAGACTCTCTAATCACGCTGAACAAGATGGAAATTTTCAATACTGGAACACAGCCAGGCAAGCACAGTGAGACAGGCTTGTAATCTCAGGACCCCTAAGGCTACAGCAGGAGAATTATGTGTTTGTGGTCAGCCTGGACTCTATGCAATGCTTTTAGAGATGTCCTGACTCTTCCCAGGAATAGGACAGCTTCCGGCAAGTATGCCAATCAAGTGGCAGCTGCCCAGAGTGCCACTGTAACCCACTCAGATGGGGTGCCCAGAGGGGACACCAGTGTCTGCCTGGTTGACTAGTAATCAGTTAATGTCTCCTGAATGTTTCAATAGTTAACTCTTAAATGCATGGTGGAGGCTTTGTCTGTGATGTCTGCTGCATCCCTACAGCTCAATGGCCTCCCTCCGTGACAGTCTCATCCTCACAGAGGTAAGCAGCACCATTTGGGTTACCTAGGAAATGGCCTCCTCAGCCAGTCTGTGGACCGTCCTCTCTGGTACTGGTGTGGGGAGAGTGTTAATCCCAGCGACGGGAAGAGAAAGACCACTGACCCAATTCATTGTGGCCAAATTAATTAAAACAAGCAATTAATTACAGCAAGGTTTTTTATTCATGTGCATGGGCTGCCACCCCCTAAGGCGGGGTTCCAGAGGTCAGTATCAGATGTGGGGAAGACAAGGCTTTTGTAGCTCAGGAGTAAGGAGTTTCCAAATGGGGGACTGGCAGGCAAAATAGGTGGGGTCAAAGAAGCAGAAGATAAATATAACAAGTTATTCCTTCCTGAAACAAAGGCACGGCTGCAAGGTGGGCATCACAAGGGAATCATAACAGCAGGTAGTCACAGATAGTCATAACAACCTTTCGAAACAAAGGTAGGGTTGCAAGATGGTTATAAGCAACTTTTTGAAGCAAAAACATAATTGCTACTCCTGGAACAGGCAGTACAGAACCCTTTATAGTTAAGGTTGCAGGAGTAGGGTGTTCTCCAATCCTTGGGAAGCAGGTTTAATCTTAAAGAGGAACGATCTAGTTTGTCTTTCCTATAAGATGGCTTCCAAGATGAAGGAGGCTGGTTCTTCAGAAGAACCTCACTCAGTTCTTTCCTTAGTTTTCATCAGCTTTTCTCAGTTCCATTTAGTACTACTGTTGTAGTACTGAATAATCAGGGCAGGAACCCGACCGTCTCTAATGATTCTTACACGGAAAACCTAACCAATCCTTCTTGAACACTGCTTCTCAGTAGCCCAGGAAAAGGGTTGAGTGGAAACCAGAAGCACCCTTGGGCACCAGTCCAGCTGGCTCCAAAAGGCAGCTGAGAACCATTGTGTGATGCCAGTGCACAGCCATGTCTGGAGTACTGACTAGAGATAGGAGGGACCATGACAGCAGCTTCCTTTCACAAGCCCAAATCTCCACTCTGCTGTGAGTTTGGCCAAAGGGGCCTCATGGAAACCTCTAGAAGCTACCAGTTTTCCTTTGATGTTGGCAGCCTTCACTTTTATAATCCCTGAATTTCAATAAAGCTGCCTCTCTCTACTTCCACAGCTGACAGGCGCCCCACACTGCCGAATACACCTCCCAGGGATGGCCAGTGGGTCTCCTTCAGTACGTGCCAAACACAGCGGGGACTCTTAATTATTATTTAAATTTCATGATTGTGGGGCAGAATGATAAGTAGGGTACATAGAACACTGAATTTTATTTCGTCAGGACTGAAACAGGAGCCTGCAACTTTAGCAAAATTAAATTTTGAAAGGGGCTCTTTCCTTTTCCAAACCCAGTGATAATTATGTTTTTGTTTTGTTTTGTTTTGCTTTGCTTTTCGAGACAGAGTTTCTCTGTGTAACAGCCCTAACTGTCCTGGAACTAGTTCTTGTAGACCAGGCTGGCCTCGAACTCACAGAAATACACCTGCCTCTGCCTCCTGAGTGCTGGGATCAAAGGCGTAAGCTACTACCAGCTGGCTGAGAATTTATTTTTTAAAAAGATAATTGAGTACCAAGCAATACCAAACATGAAAGAGACAGCGGACAGCGAGGAAGGAGTTGAGTTCTGTTGTTATTTTCTTTCTATATCCCATTTGTGCTTGAAATATCCCAGGAAGAAGCCACCATGGAACAGGAATTAACAATTGGAGTCACACTCAGCCTCTCCCCTCCACTTCTTTTGCTCCTCCCTCCCACACCCCCATTCCCACCCCCAACTGGCGTTCTCAGGTCACACTCTAGATTGGCCTCCTCGATCAAGAAGGTTCCAGAAGACGCATCTGTGAGAGCCTCCAAGCGTGCTCCATGACATCACTGTCCCTGGGGAGGACCGGCTGCCCTGCTTTTGTGCGCTTGTTCCTTCTCCAGAAGGAACTCACAGATGACCCTTCTCCAGGGTCATCTCCACTAAGGAGCTTAAAACTCAGGAAAGGCAACTGTCCTCTCCAATGACAGGCTTGGAAGCTTCGTGTGCGCCGAGCCAGGCAGGCTGGGTGCCCACAAGCAAACGCCTGCCTGGTAACAAATGCATCTCTGTGAACGAGGAGGACCAGCAGGGAAGTCTCCAAAAGAAAAACGTTTGTGGGATGCAATCTCTGTGCAAGGCAGCATCTACTGGAAGGTGCAGATGGGTGTGGTGTTTCCCCAGACCCAGACAAAAGCGTCTTTACGTAATGATCCTAATACCAGTGGCTCCATTGTCTTTAGCATTCAGTGAGACAATGAGGAAATACCCAGCACACAGTAGGTGATGTTCATGACAGCAAGTCCAGCTATAGACTATTAAAACCCGTTATTCTCTTCACTCCCTCAAATGCCCTCCTGGTCTCCTGGTGACATCATTCTTGGGACCACGTGGCCAACACCTCTCCCCATCCCTTCAGCAGGTCATAATAAACCGTGGCAATTTGAGTCTGCTTGCTCTTTAAGTTTGTGAAGTTCCCAGCGTTTGACTTCTTATTGGTTAGCCTGCAGTGTTCAGCGGGGACGTTGCTCTGTTACAGGGTGAGTCTTTTCAGGTCTTCATATGTGTGTACTCTGTATTTCAGTAGTAGGTTTCTATAGGCTTTTCCGAAAGGCCTTCAAGAGTTGTTCATGCCTACCTGTACTCCTTCCTCTACCCTGCCCTCCTGCCTCTCACCCCATTTAAACCTTGCCCCGCTCTCTCCCCTTCACCGTTTACACCATTTCATCCAATCTCCCCTCCCTCGAAATCTCCCAAGGGGGCACAGGTGGCACAAATTGGACTTGATGGGTTTAAACAGAAGAGGGGATACAGCGTTGGGTGGGGGGGGGAGGGGGAATCTGGGAGGATTCAGGGGAGGGGATGAATGCAAACACAACACACGGTACAAGATTCTCAAAAATTTGTGATGTTCCAATTTGACCTTGAGACTTCTGCGGTTTTATTAGCCGATGTGTGAAGAGTGTGTCTCTATTTTTCTGGAAAGTACACTCTTAAATTCGAATGCATGTTTATGAGATCCGAATGTCTGGGAGCTTTGTGCTCCCTGTTCCCTGGCAGGTACCTTGTAAATGGTTACTGGGCCTCCTGTCTGCACCCCTCTGTTCAACCAGGGATGGGCTCGACACTTGTTCATGTGTTACGCCCTCTGCCCAAGACGATCATTTTTAGTTTGTCTTCATAAATGAGCATCCACTCTTTGAAAGGCAGATTCCAGAATGGTTCTCTTCCATCCCTGCATAGTGGTTCTCAGTGACCTCTGGAGCCAGAAGGTGGAATGAGACTTTAGCCAATTCATCCAGGTGACAACCCCAGACAAGACGCTTAGTTTACTACCTGCTAAGACATGCAGAAAGACACAACACCAGCCACACTCTAGGGGCAGTGGTTCTCAACCTGGGGGCTGTGACCCCTCTAGGGGGCAAATGATCCTTTCGCGGAGTTCACCCAAGACCATTGGAAAACACAGATATTTACATTACAATTCATAACAGAAGCAAAATTATAGTTATGAAGTTGAAACAAAAATAATTTGATGGTTTGGGGGTCACTACAACATGAGGAACTAGATTAAAGGGTCACAGCATTGGGAAGGTTGGGGACCAGTGCTCTAGGGGGAGTGAAGGAGTAACTGAGACAACTACCCAGCAGAGTGCTGGTACTCAATACTCTTGAAGAGGGGTTACTGCTAAGGTTGTCACCCTTTATTTTAAAGAAGGTTAGGCACTTCCTCAAGTTCTCATTTAAACAGTCCTTCTGCATATGTATTTTGTCACCTTAAATCCTTCTTTAGCTGCATAAATCAATTTCTTTGTTCCTACTTAAGCATGGTTTCACCCTGCTATCTGAAGAAGTAGATACCTCCCCAGCTCCATGCAATAGTGGAACAATACATTTGGCTTTCTCTGCATGTACCTCCCTAAAATGAAAGTTCAAAGCGAGTCATCAGTTCACCCGTGGGACAGCTAGTGTGAGGTTTGATCATGGTAACTGACAGTGTTATTCCATACCAGTGCTCTAAGACCCCGGATGAATCAGCCTCATGGAATTTCTCACATTAAACCGGACTATGCCAGCAAGGCCTAGCTGCACTCACATTTGGTCTCTTACATAGGATTTTTGTATCCACCCTGTCTCCTTTCTCACGCAGATGTGGTACTGGCTGACGGCAGTATGGTGGTTCCTCTGTGCCCCAAAGGGTACTTTCCTTGTGGGAATCTCACCAAGTGCTTACCCAGAGCCTTTCACTGTGATGGCGTGGACGATTGCGGGAACGGTGCTGACGAGGACAGCTGTGGTGAGTCCCGCCCCCTCCTGTGCTCCACACACCCACCTCACCGCGTGTGCCCCCCAAAACTGCGGGTCAGTCAGTGAGTGAGGGTAATGAATTGGGAGGCGCGACCTAATAACCACTGCCATTGCGTTCAGGCGAATGACCTGAGTTTTAGGAGATGGAGCTTGCTAAAGTCAAAAAGACGGTCCCACAAAAATTGAAATGGCATTCTAAATTTTATTATTTTGCTTCTCGTAATTCAATTTGAAGAGGCTTCCTTGTGGAATAGCTTCGCTCAGCTTTAAGAATCTCCATAAGCTACCTTGAGCTCAGCTAGAGGATTAATTGATGGTGCAGACGGACCTTGAGTGTCAGCTATGGGTCAGGACCTCCCCATATCGCTGAGACAAGGTGAGCTCAAAAGAAATAAGGTGGAAACAAGGCCCTTGAGATCCTGCGACAACATGGACAAAGAAAACAATAACGCTGTGCCTAGGAGCCTGAGCACATCTGGAGGGAAAGGGGTCGTGAATTGCAAACAAAGAAAGAGACAATTAGGATAGAATCAAGGAAAACTTGTCTTTAATTAAAGTGACTTGAAATAAGAACAAAACGAGAAGAAGGAAGGAGGGGAGGAAGGAAGGAAGGAAGGAAGGAAGGAAGGAAGGGAGGAAGGAAGGAAGGAAGGAAGGAAGGAAGATATTCTGGAGGCATAGGAAATAAAAGCCCTGGGGCTGACTGAAATAAAGTCAAATAGCGTCAGTCCTGCAAAAGCAATGTGACTTGAGCAGAGTCATCCAGAGGGTGAAGAGGTTCCAAAATCTATCACCCGGGCTCTCCCAGGCCAAGTTGAGGGCTATGTGCTGAGATCACACATCTTGCCTGATCTAATCTGCCTGTTTGCAGAGAAGTTGATATGTGAAGGTAGTCACAGTCAACGCGGTAACTCAGACCTTCCTAATCTGCCACAAGGCCAGCTTCCTTCAGCACTGGTCCAGTAGCCTCTGAGTAGGGCGGCCATGTCCTGGCGGGCCAAACAGAATTCTGCAGCTGGCTGTCTTGCCCCGGGTACTCGTGCACCCTTTCCTTGGATGGGAAACAACGGAGCCTTCCACAAAGCTCTCATCTAGGTTCTCCCTTCACTCTCAGTTCAGAGTCAGAGAGGCGGGAGGCCCTCAGGGGGTGGGGAAGGATTGCCTAGCAGGCAGGAGGTTCAATCCAGAGCAATGAAAACGAAAGAGGACTCAGTTCAGGGGTGCCTCCCCCTCGAAAACAGCTGCGCAGGCATCCCCGCGGGTAAATCTCCCACCACGTTGAGTCACGTGTGTTACTTTTCCACCTCCTTGCAGACATGAGGTCCCTAAGAAAAGGCCTGGTTCTTCTTCGTTGTGTTGCCCCCAGAATGTAGGCTAGTAGAGTACACAATAGGCACTCAGTCTGGGCTCAGTTCTCTGATTGTCAATGAACAAGCTACTCAAAGAGATTTCTTCTTTGCTACCTGGGAATCAAGGATCACTCCTGCTTCTCTACCCCCACGAGGACACTCTGAACCCAGACTGAACAAAGCACGTGGAATAGCTTATAATACAATTAAAGATACCACGATAGCATCATTCAGCATATGAGAAAGGAGTAGAGATAAATTTAGATATCACGGATCATGAACTTACTTCTTGATTTGTGTGGACTTTGATGCCATTACAATGCAAATGTTACCATTTTTATAGCACATACCCAATTAAGAAAGTTTCCAAATAGGCACGTTTTTGCAAATATGTATTCATATATTTTTCATATGCGATTTTTATGATGCAAAAGGAATATCAAACAAGAATATTACAATAGCAAATGACAAATTGACCTTAAGGCATGACAAACCAGGGCACTGTTATATCTCTCAATGAGATTTAACACTCTTTATTAAAAGGTATTTTGGTTTTTGCTTTATTTAAAAATTAAACCTGGCAAGGAGTGATATAGCCCATGCTGAGCACGTGTGAGGTCCTGGATTCAATCCCAAGAAATGAAGCAAAACAAGGAAGGTCCAATTTTATCAGACCTCAGTACCCCATTACACAAGGCCCTCCCATCTCCACAGGGCAGAGTGAAATGCAGAGTGCAATGGTCTTGTGAAATCCCCCAAAACTCAAGTCAAAGCCTCAAAATGTCAGTGTTAGAAATAGGTGCTACTCACCAAGACATTTGTAATTACAATAAAAACAATAATTGCATTATATGCATATCATATATGTACGTCTGAAATCCTTGTGAGTGGAGGAAGCAGAAAATGCCCGCAAGTGTGTGTTTAACTCTCTCTCGCTATTTTTAGATTTTAAAAAAATCATTCTGTTGCTTGAGCAGGATTTCTTTTTTCTTTATTTGATTTCATGAAATTTTTATACTTTTGTTTTTGTGGTATGATATCTGATTTCTAGACTAACTGATGCGTATCAATCACCACCCCACAGGTGACACTAGTGGATGGGCGACCATATTTGGCACAGTCCATGGAAATGTCAATAAAGTGACATTAACACAGGAGTGCTGTAAGTGGTGTTGGTTCAAAGACGGTATCAGCTTGCAGAAAACGTGATTGTGGCGCATGGATTTATCCGGGAACAGCAGCCCCCTCTTATCTAAGGTTTTGCTGTCAATAGTGTCAACGAACTGCAGCCAACTGTGGTCCCAAAACAGTAAATGAACACTTTGAGGAGCTGGGACTCCAGTAACGATGATGCCCCTGACACAGGCAGACCACATTCACGTAACATTGGTCATGGTATATTGCTATGATTTTTCTATTAAGTTATTAATTACTCTCAATCTCACTGGCCTGATGTATAAATTGAACTTTTTCAGAGGCATGTAGGCACAGGGAAATCAGTAAATACAGAATTTGGTGTTATCTCTGGTTTTAAACATCCACTGGATGTCTTGGAATGTGTCCCCTGTGGATAAGGGGGGACTGCTGTAGTGGCTCAGTTACCTTCAGAAGGTCGGTTTCGTTTCAATGTATTTCACTGGTAATGATTCTCCTATCTGCCTGTGGGCCTGAGGAAAAGATGGAAGAACTGGTCCATTTCCATGCATGCTCATTTCTTGGGTCACGGTATCAATCATGGGAATACAGAGATAATCAATAATGGTGGCAAACAACAAGGTTCTATTTCCTTTGATTTTTTTTTTCAACAAAGAGCTCATACTACGTTCCAGACATAGGAAGTACAATTCTGATTAAGGTGTGTCCCCAACTCACAAATAGCTCGCATGTAGCTGGAAAGACATCCTCACTAAGCCATGGTGATTCCCGGCTGCACAGGGGAGGCATGGAAGACCACGGTAAGAAATGGGGCTCTGCTAGGAATGGGGATATGCTCCCAAGCAGTGCACTGAGGCGGCTGTGAAGTCCCCGGATGGAGACAGAAGAGGTAACAGGATCTGCAGGTAAACGAGGCCAGTAAGATCTGAGGGTAGCTGTCCAAAGCAGGTTGCACAATGCCTTTACGTAAATGTGCCGAGATTCTACAAGTGTGATCTGGGAGGCAGAGCTGAACTCAGGAGGTTGCAGCATGCCCCTCGAGGATTTGGGCCACACACTGTGGAGGTTGACCTCGGTATTACTAGTAGAGCTGGATGTGTGTGTGCATGTGTGTGTGTGTGTACATATGTAGATGAATATATAGTTTGATATATGTTAGTATATATAAATTTCATTTATGTGTGTAATGTACATATATTAAATACTATACTGACATTGGGCCTGGTTATGCACACCTTTAATTCCAGCACTCTGAGAGGCAGAAGAAGGCAATCTCTGTGAGTTCCAGGCTAACCAGGGATACATAGCGGAACCCTGTCTGAAAAACAAGCAAAGAAATAAACAAAAACAACAAAACTCCATACTTACAGTGTACATACAATCAGGGCTCTCACCTAGGGATTACACAGCTGTGTATTCAACCAACTACAGATCAGAAATAGTTTGATTAAAAAAAACTATACATGTGCTGAACTTGTACAGAAAATCTAGTCACTAATATTAATGTATATTATTCTATATTGTTATATACTGTTACAATCATATAATAATATAAAAATATGTATATAGTGTAACAACTATATCATCAGAATTCATACTATAATCAGTGTCCTGAAGCTTCTAGAGATACACTAACGGATGTAGGGGTTTGTATGTAACTCCTATACAAACACTGCACCACTGTTAGAAGGGACTTGAGCATCTGTGAATTTAGGTATCCATGAGGACCCTGAAAACAACCCCCATACCTGAGACAGACTGCAGGATGCACTGCAGAACACCAGTTCATAACTCATATACTTGTACATGAATACAGAATCTATAGAAATGAAATTAAGCCGGATACAGTAGCATGTACTTGTAACCCCAGCAATCAGGAATCTGAGGCAGGAGGATCCTGAGTTCAGAGCAAACCTGGGCTGTGTAGTGAGTCCACATATGAAAAGATAAAAGAAAAATTGAGGCTGAGGAGATGGTTAAGAGCATTGGCTGTTGTTGCAGAGGGCCTGGGTTTAGTTCCTAGCACACACATGGAGGTTCACAACCACCCACGTGTAACTGACGTGATGTGATGCCCTCTTCTGGCCCCTATAGCTCTGCACACATGTGGGGCACATGCATTCACACACACACACACACACACACACACACACATATCAAATAAAATAAAATAAATATTTGATAACTGGAGGTAAAAATCACTTAGGTAGTTTAGCGTAAAGACCAGTTTCTTTCTTAAATGTCCTTGGAACTAGGAGCCCTTGGCAGCTTTATCCTTGCCAGAGGCCAAAAATACAAAAGTGTTGGAGAGCTTTGATCTCTAATCTGGCTCTTGAGGATTCCAGGGTTCCTGGAGAGACAGAATATAGCCTTGAAGGCCTCTTAAGAGAAAACTCCTGTGGTTTAGAGAATGGAGTCTCTAGCCTGGTGCAGACCTCACATCCCAGTGGACTAGGGCAATCTCCTGGCCAAGGGACCAGCCACAGGGAGGGAGATGTCTCAAACTGCTGATGGAACAGATGCAGATCTTCACCCTTGGTCCTAGGGGCCTAACTCAGGCTTCTTGAGCCAACTATTACTATACACAGGTGCCCCCCACTGTAGAGGTTTCTTGTTCCAAGGCAGGATAGAAGAAAGGAGACTACATCTCACCGAGTTTAAAAAAAAAAAATAGTGTTTATATGAATAGGAGGGATTGGTAAGGCTATTAAATGAGTCTCTTCTACCTAATATTATGTAAACTGTTTTTGACAGGAAATTCAAATCTTTTTATCCGCCCCACCAAGTATGCAAATGTATTAATTCCCCCACCCCACCCCACACACCCTGAAAAACCTTTGTTTACACAAAAGCCCTTTAACATTCTTGAGCTAAAGTAGCTGCTTCATTTTCTTTGTGCCAATTCTTTAAAAACTAGCCAATCATGAAAGACCATGAGGTCAGGAGCCCAGGCAATGGAGAAAGCCACTGTCACCTAAGGGGGCAGTGAACACTAGTGCATTTCCTGCCCATGTACTTGCTCTTCCTAGTGCACCCGCTTATCCAGACTAAAGTTTTGCCTTGAGACACTTTTTAAAAGTTTTCACTGATTGAAAAACAACACAAAAATCTAATTTAGAAATGACAAGATTAATAAGAAACATAACTGAAAATTCTAACAGTCTCTCTCTAGTCTATCTCATTTGGGAGCTCGCTTCACACACAGTGGGAAATCACCAGTTATGACTTTTCTGTGTGTTTGACTGGGCTGGGTCCTTGTTTGTGTGTTTTAGTTTTTAACACTAAAGAGAGAAAGCTCAGGATCAGGACAAGATGTTTAAAAAGGGCCCCTTCAGATGGAGAGCATGGGGGAGAAAAGAAAGTCTTAGCTGGGGACACCATGTCTGGCTGCGACTGTCTGAATTCTTAGATGGGTGGAACAGGCGGCTCCTGGTAATTAGGTCTTGAAGGCTGAGCAGGGACACTACAGAGTCTTGCCAAGTACAAGACAGATCCACAACCAAGAGGGATCTATGGCCAAAACATCCCTGGGCCAACTGAGCAGGAATGAAGATGATGCCGATTATCACAACATCAAGTGCAGACAGGGGCGATGACTCTGAGCCTAGGAAATGTCTCTCTCTCGGGATGAGTGAGGTGGAAGGAGGTGAGGAGGGCCTTCCAGTACCATCCACAGAAGAGGGTGGGGCATGACTGCCTGGCAAGATGGGGAGGGTGGAGAAGGAATCACATTTCTGCCTTATTAAAGATTTATTTATTTTTATTTTTTAATGTGAGTATTTTGCCTACATACATGTATATGCACTGCATGCATGCTTGGTGCCCGAGGAGGCCAGAAGAAGGCATCAGATCCCCTATTTCTACATGGTGAGCTACCATGTGGGTGCTGGGAACTGAAC
The DNA here is from genome assembly GCA_004026605.1 of Ondatra zibethicus. Classification (NCBI taxonomy): domain Eukaryota; kingdom Metazoa; phylum Chordata; class Mammalia; order Rodentia; family Cricetidae; genus Ondatra; species Ondatra zibethicus. The sequence goes on from PVIU01000954.1 coordinate 229,725, forward strand.
CCAGGACCTCTGCAAGAGCAACCAGTGCCCATAACCACTGAGCCATTGCTGATTGAACCATCAACCCCATCATGTCCCTGCTTTAAGTGGCATGCCCAGTTTGACCACATGAAATTCTTTTATTGCCAAGTGCCTTCTGGTCACATCCTTCACTCTAGCAATACAGCCATAATATTCTTGATGTTGATAAACACTTACCAAACATATTAACATTATCTCTGTTGCATTGAGCCAATTATTGTGTAGACCACATAATATCTTCCGAAAACATTATGTGCTGAGAGCATCTCTCGCATGAACTAGGGACCCAGTGATAACTGTGGAGGCCAAATTGCCACTAAATTTACTTTAAATTTATTGCCAAATTGCAACTAAATTTACTTTAAATGTGATCCAAAAAAGGATGGGCAATTAGAAAGAATTTATACTGACAGTTCAACACATAATAGTAAGAAGCTGGGTCTACACTATGTCACATGTATTGAATACCATCACTTAGCAGATCAAGGCAGAAGGTAACATACTATGTAGCAAGACCCTGTGTCAAAACAGCTCACTAATTAATTACAATAATAATATAAATAAAATTAACTTTCACTTTCTTAACTGCATCAAATCAAATATCCATGGAGTCAGTGGAGAAATTAAAGATTCCATTAAAATCCTCTCTCTTTCTCTGCTTCTCTATCACGCATCCCACATGCCATACAAACCAAAGTAACATCAGTAAGCATTCACTTAGCCACGACTTCACACTCCTGAATTGAATTGGTCCAGCCATCACCATGGAGATTCACTTGAACAAATGATGCTTTTCATTGAACTGACCAGAAATTCATCTTATTTCAGTGCATGGTCTGATTTTATTTGTTTACAACTGTAGCTCCCTCCTGTTCTTTGAGATGTTAAATGTCTTTGAGATGACTATGGAAAGAAGCTAGAGATTAGAGGAACGCCCCATTGGTCTATCCTTGATTTGGAGAGAATCCTTAATTATTTTTAATGAAGGGCTCAAGGAGCCCATTAATAGATATATAAATGTTATGTAGTTGACTAAAAGGGAAAAGTGTCAGCTGTTATAAACAAATGTGGTTGGCTTTGTTTACTTGGTTTTGGTTTTTTCTGGTACAAGTTTTTGTCTCTTCTCCCTAGTTCTCAGCCAGTATCCACCACACTGTTACTGTAGAGAGAACGAACTGGAATGCATGAATGCTGAGTTAAAAGCTGTGCCAAAGGTTTCTAGCAATGTGACATTACTGTGAGTATGCGCCGTAGATTTGTAACTGAGCTTTCACCAAAACCACAGAAAACTCCATAGTTCCAGAGTGATGAGTTATCAATAGTAAAACAAGCAAATACTTGAAAGTACTTTTTAAAAGATTTATTTATTTGTATTTTATGTATATGAGTGGTGCCTGCATGGATGTTTATGCACCACATGTGTGCAGTACCCACAGTCGTCAGAAGAGGGTGCCAGAGACCCTGAAACTAGAGTTACAGATGGTTGTGAGCTGCCATGTGGATGCTGGGAACCAAACCTGGGTCCTCTGCAAGAGCAGCCAGTGTTCTTCAGCACTGAACCATCCCTCCAGCCTCTGGAACTCCAAATACTAGTCACCAATGAGGCTGACATGCTTCCTCTGCAGGAAAATACATTTTAAAGATGATCTCCTAGATGAGCCTGGTTAATGTTCACCTCATGATGTCTGTCTGTGGCCTGGAGTGCTTGTCCTATGGCCTGAATGTGTCCTGTGACTGCTTCAGCCCTGCTGCTGAAGAAAGGGAGCAGGCTTATGTCATCTCATTTTTAAAGCTGTCAATCATTCTAAGACCGCCAAGGATAGGAAGATCCACAAAGCTAGCTTACATCATGCCAACTTTCCTGAATTTTGCAGAAAGAGATTTAAGGGCAGGAACCTATAGTCATGCCCTCAACGGGCATGGCCAAGGTGGTCAGGATCTGGTGTAGTAACGCCCTCATGGGACATGGCCAAGGTGGTTGGGATCTGGTGTAGTCACGCCCTCATTGGGCATGGCTGAGGTGGTTGGGATCGGCGTGGTCACGCCCCCATTGGTGGTTGATATCTTCTGTAGTCTTTGCTTTTAGTTGTTACATTTTGTTTACATCTCCAGAGATTAAGAGAGACAGTGAAATCATCATACCCTATGTAGTCTATTATAGCAACTGGCTAAGGAGAGAGGATGGAGATCAAGAAAAGTTTGGGCTAGCCTGGGGTATGTAGTAGGACACATGAAAGCTTGTCCCAAAGTAACAAGGAAAACTGTTTTGACTTTTATTTCAGATCTCTTAAGAAAAACAAAATCCACAGTCTTCCAGTCAAAGTTTTCAGCAAATACACAGAACTCAAAAAGATGTAAGTAACTATAAATAGATTTGTGAGGAAATCATGGTGATGTTTTAAGGTGCTTTTGATCTGAGAACAAAACTGAATAGTTTTTGTATGTGTTGCAAACTCTGACCCTAAACTTAAGATTAGAAAGTAAAGCACTGGAAAGGAGATTGTGTTTCCACTTCATAGTTTAGAATACGATCTCACTAAACCATTCTCAGAGCGTTGACTTGAACTTGAGATAAAATATTTCACTATGTAGTTTCAAGTCTTTCCTTAATATTATTTGCAAATGGCATTGCTAGATCAGAGGGGCTGGATGTGCTTTCTAATTTGGAAAAAAAGTAAAATCACAGGCAAGAATAGTCATTATGTTTAAAATGTAGTGACAGGGTACAGCCTGAATCCCAGGACAATGGGAGGAAAACAGATGATGATAATGATGATGATGATGATGATGATATTAGTATATCTGGGGAGACAATACATCAATACACCCTAGTTATAAAATATAAATAGAATTCAGTGAGAAAGAAAGAGACCACAAGGTTTTAGCATTCGAGAGAAACAATAACTGAGACCTGGTCATGAGAGATGGTCTCTATGGAAGTGCAGTGGTGAACCCTGGACCTCTATCCCGACACCTCAAGTTTCATGAACTATCACTTGATAGGACTCAGATGCCTTTGCTTTGCTCCTTTCTCACAAAGCAATCTCATAATTGTCACTTTTTTTTGGCTTTTTGAGACAGGATTTCCTCTGCCTAACAGCCTTAGCTGTCCTGGAACTCGCACTGTAGACCAGGCTGGACTCAAACTCACAGAGATCCACCTGTCTCTGACTCCCGAGTGCTGGGATTAAAGGTGTGCACCACCACCCAGCATCACTTTACTTTTTAAAAAGATTTTATTTGTTTTTATTTTGTGTGGATGAGTCTTTGAACTTCCTGTACCTATATGCACCAAATGCATGCAGTGCCCACAGAGGCCAGAAGAGGGCATCAGATCTCTTGTAACTGTAGCTACGAATGGTTGTGAACCACACTCAGGTGCTGGGAACTGAACGTGAGTCCTCTGGAAGGGATAGCTAGAGCTCTTAGCCACTGCATCGTCTCTCCAGCCCCTCGCTAATCTACTTTATATCTTCATACTGGAGTATTTAAAGAGTCATATTGGATAGAGAATAAAAATATTTATACTGGTCAATATGATGCCTCCTATTGATATTGTGGGTAGAAAACTCACAGATTCTCAGTATATCGGCCATTTGCAGCTTGAGTGATTGTCTCCCAGTCCTTCTGAGCAGAGTTCCTCTGGGTCTCTAGAGATGCTACACCTGTCAAGAGTAACAATATCAGCAAAAGAATGCGGCACATGCTAGATCCTTGGCAGAAATGTTTTTATGTTTTATCCTTCAACACCCAGCATAAGAGAGAAGTCTCTGGAAACACTATCAGTGATTCCATGTTCATGAAATTAAAGACAGGTACCCTCAGACAAGAAGCAAACCCCTGGAGGAAGGCCAGCTCGTAGAGCTATGTGTGGGTGTACACTATCATCATACATGCTTTGGTCATCATCTACGAAGTTCTACCCACAGTCAGTACCTTTCTGTTCCATCGTAGAGAGTCTGATCAGATTGCCATTGTCACACTGGCATAGCTACACATTAGCCCTAGGCTTCAAGGGTCCTTTAGACAGGAAATCAGAACAGCAAAGCTTCTATGTCTTAGTAATACTTAAAGTCACAAGCTCCTTCCGTCAATCAATGCTGTGCTTGTGCCTGCTGCCTGCATGCACGATATCCACCAGAGAAGCAATTTAACGGCGTCACAGAAAAAAAATGGCAAGATTTTTGTTTGACAACCTCTGTTCAAATAAAGAGCCAACTTTCTGTCACTTACACAAAACACCTGAGATAATCAATTTATAAAGAGGGATGGTTTCATTTGATCACAGTGTGGGAGGTCTCAGAGCAGGACAGATAGGCCCTGTCCTGGAACCGTGTGGTGAGACAAAGATCAAACCTCCTTACGAGGAAACAGACATGAATGAGAAGGAGAGATAATCTGGGGACCCACTCTTCTCTTAAAGGGGGAGTGCCCCCAGTGACCTGAAGACCTTCCTCTGGTCCCCATCTCTTAAAGTCTATGTCCCTCCCAATAGCACCCAGCTAAGAGGCAAGTCTTGAACACTTGAGCCTTCGGGGGACATTTAGGATCCAAACGCTAACAAATTCTATTATCAGGTATCCTAGAAGTTGTAAGAATTTCTAATTAGACCACCTTAGACATGAGCCAGCTGACGTGTACAAAGGTTAAGGGACTCGGTTAAGACCTAGAATTAGCTATTAGGAGCATCACAACCAGAGGCCAGGGCTTCTGATGAGCATGGTGGTCCTTAACCATCACAATGAAAACCTAGGGAAGGAGAGAGATTGGTCAGTATGGCCCAGAGCTTCCGCTGAGACAGACAGTCTTGTCCCAGGCAGGATTTCATCCTGTGCTTTTTGTCTCCTGTTTGCGGAGAAAGATGAGCAGCCAAGGAGGCATGGAGATCATTAACATGTTCAGACAGGAGCCCTAACACCGGACATCTCTAGCCAAGTCCTTCCTCACACGCTGCCCACATCCCTACCTGAGGTAGCTGGTAGCCACTGGAAGGAAGACTATGGAAACAGTTGCATAATTCAGCTCCCAAATTTCCTCAGGGTCCAAAAGGTAGAGACTAACTCTCCTTGCTGATATACACTGTGTGTCGTCCCCGGGACAGCACAGAACTTCCTGTCCTGTCCACCAAGTCTCTAGTCTAGACCCCTCCAAATCCCCACCGTAGAGTTGTGGTCATCCTGACCTGGAGGGAAAAACAATTCCTTCATCAAAATTTAATTTTCATCGCCAGATGCATGAACATTGCTCAACGGATGTAAATTTTCTTTAACTGTGGATCGATTTTGTTATCCTAATAATCTCTTAAAGCTCCAGGATTTTCTAAAGCTGAAGAAGAAGAAAAAGCAGTTTGAGATGACCTTTCAGAGAAATAAAATATAATTTAGGGGGTTGACTCTAACGTTTTGTCATTGCTGCCATGGAAACCAACAGCGATCCTCTTCTTCATTGTAACACGAACCTTATAAAAATTAGGTATTTCTTCTTAACCTGAGATCCTGTTAAATGCAATCAGTCATTGGCAATGGAGCATAATTAAAGGTGCCTGCCTGGCTCTAAAGTACATAATGTCACATTTAAATATAGTTTATGAGCGTGCACGCCATTAAGGTATTTATTTGCTTTAGTCTGGTACATAAGACCCTGGTGTTTTGCTTGAAAAGTCTTTGATAGCTGAAAGAGCCAGGATTTGTGATCCAGGAAGCTACTCTTAGACAAGCTGTTCGGTGTGAGATACTTTTAATGGACTCATGTCTCGGTTTGGAATAGAAAGAGGCACCTCTCTCTTGCCAATTTGTCATGTTTCCATTCTCACATTCTCTAAATGGCTCTTGTGGAAAGAAAAAGTCGACACCAAAGGAGAGGGCTTAAGTGAGACAGTCTATGCCTGAGACCTGAGACCTGAGACTCGCAGTCTCTCCACAGTGAGGGCCAACAGCTACATCTAAGACCAGGGGCTTTCCATTATTTAAGAAACTGGATTCTTAAGTGATGTTGGTGAGAGGGGACCAGCTGCAGGCAGTGAAGGAATAAGACAGGTTCGCAGTTTAAATGCCTCTTTCCTTTGGCTTCTAACGTCAAAGTACCTGGTGGCATTTGCAATTTCCAAGGGTGACCATCTCTTTACGAAGGAGGAAAAGCACGTGTTGCACCCTCGGATTAAAAATCATCTCAAATAAAATGGAACCGTCCTAACTGAGTAGTGGATTTTATATTGACGAGAAACTTCCGTGGGACTTTACTAACATATTGTGTGCTTTTATTGTTTTCTTTTATATTGCAATCAAATTCATGATGTCCAGACAATTCCTCTGAGGTTCAGAGACTGCTCTGTGTCCGTCTGTCCAATTCATAGTGGAGTCATAAGCCCAAAGAGGGATTTCTGCTGCAGTGTCTCCCCACAGACATAGAGCAAGAAGCAAGCGGGCCTTGGGGTCAGCGGGAGGGGTTAGGACGCAGGAGTTCATGCTTCCTTTCAGGTTTCCTTTGCGGTGCTGGGATTGGTGCTTTGTAGGTGGGCACAGGTGAGATTCAAGCACCCTGGATCAGCAACGTTTTCTGCCGCGGGGGTGCGCATGGACGTGTGGTTGTTTTTGCCCTGAGGATGGCTAATAAGCTAGAAGCTGATCTTGGCTTTACATCCTGCTGCCTTGAGGCGCAACGACGTTCAATTCTTGTCATTTTTGTAACACACTCTTGATGCTAAGGAAAAGTTGGTGTCTTTAGTCAGGTTTCTATTGTGAAGAGACACTATAACCACAGCAATGCTTATAACTGGGGGTGGGGTGCTCGCTTACAGTTTTAGAGGTTTAGTCCATTGTCGCCGTGCCAGGAGTATGGTGGTGTGTGGGTATCCATGGTGTTGGTTACATCTTGATCAGAAGGCAACAGGAAGTGTCTGACACTGAGCGAAGCTTAGGCAAAAGAGACCTCAAAGCCCACCCACACAGCGACAACACTTCCTTCAACAAGGCCACACCTCCCAACAGAACCATTCCTTATGGGCTTCTGGGGGCTAATTGCATTCAAACAGTTGCTGTTGGGAAGCTCTGACAGGGAATAATTGCAGTGCAGCAGAATAAAATTTAAAGTCTAGTTAGACATCAAATGCATGCATGTTCTGCCCCAGGTTTTACAGTAGGACACCGTAACAATTAGCACAGCCCTTGGGTAGTATTGTAAGCATTGATTCAGATGGAAATAGGAGACATCAAAGCCATAGATAATGTAGGGTTGGCCACGTAGTTCAGTAGTAAAGCACTTGCCTGGCCTGCACAAGGCCCTGGGTTCAATCCTCAGCGCGCACATGCACACACACACACACACACACACACACACACACACATCCCGTACAAAAACAAAACCCACTTACGTAGTAGTCACTGCTATAGTATAGCTGTTTCCTGCCGCAGCCGGTCTTAGGGCAGACAGATTCAGGGCTAACTTCCTATTGCATTTTGAGAATCATAAGGAAGTGTGTGTTCTTCCCATAGTTTTGTGACTCATAGGCCTGGAAGCTGACATAGCATGGCAGCCAGAGTTCAGCAGTGGCTGGGACCCTGAGCATCTCGACGATTCACTTGCTTCTTGCTCAACATCGAAAAGACTCAAAGGGCCCCTCCTTTGTGCATGAGAACACAATGAAGATAACCAAGGACCGAAAGGCTCAGCTTGGAGCTAAGATACACAGTAGAGGGACTGGTTGGTCTCCAGGGCCAGCAACTCCTACCAGCTAGAAAGGAGGGCTGCTGGATGTCCTGACGGAATAAAAGAAGACTAGGTACACCACACACACACACACACACACACACACGCATGCACGCATACATTACTAGGCATCAGTGGTCCAGATCACAGATGGCCAACCCATTTTGCATGCCTTGTCTTGCTTTATAGGCACCGTGCCTCCCGGCAACATATAAACAAAACTGTGCTTTATGATCTGATTTTACCCACTGCCTTCAGGCAGAAAGGGGGGAAGATCATTACATAGCAATCTACGCTGAAAGTCTGTATACCACAATCACCTGACTTTGCTGTCTTGTCCCTACAGGTACCTCCAGCACAACTGCATCACACACATATCCAGGAAAGCATTTTCTGGATTATATAATCTACAAATACTGTGAGTAGCTCCTTCATAAGTATATCATGGGTATCATTTGAAGAAAAGACTACAAAGGCAGACTCGGGGGTGGGAGTGGGGAATGGAAGATCTAAGTCTACAATTCTCATATTAGGGCTGAGAGTGTAGCTCACAGCATTTGCCTAACACATGAGATGGAAGGCCAAGTTTGATCTCCTGTACCACAAAAAGGTATCTGAATTTCTCATTGTACAAGAATAATTAACTATCCAAAGTTTCTGTCTTTAATATTGCCTTCTTGCTGTTAGGTCACTTCCACAGCATCTCAGTATTTTATCCCCCCCATAGCTCACTGAATATATACTTCTTAAAATAGTAACGTACCAAGAATGTGACCAAAAAAGGACATAAGTAAGAATTGCTCTACATATTTAGTTGCCTTTCTTTCTACCCCAACCAAATGTAGGATCCACCAATATTGCTCTTGGCCACGTTGCTTGCCCTGGTCATAGTGTGACCCAGCCTGGGCTTGTAGTTACGGGCACCTCCTGGTCCCTCTGGCCTCTGCTTTGACTCCTTCCAAACTTGCTTGTAACAGCAGCTACCCAGACCTCAGAATCGAATCGGTCTAATGGTATGTGGCTGACTGCAGTGTGGCATTTTCCTAATGAACTCACCCATACTGTTTTTAGATATCTCAGCCATAACTGCATTACAGCTCTCGGGCCTGGAATATTCAAAGACTTGCATCAGCTCTCTTGGCTGTGAGTATCTTGGCTCTTCTCTCCTACAAATGCTCATAGTTTTAATGATTTACAACAATGCTTGGGTAGTTTCCAGGCTGGGATGTCTCTGGTTTATTATGTTTCTGACTCACATGTAATCTGATGTATTTTGCCCAAGGAGTTCAGACCTGAGTAGGGCAGGCAATGGTTGTATGGAAAAGAGATCTGGCCATGTTATTACAGGGGAGCCTCGGCATCCAACGGCAGCCTTGCCAAGCCAGGCAGCCATCCAGTGTCACCAAGAACAGAAAGTCCTTGACCCCAGTACTATTGACATCTTGACTTCTCTAATTCTTTGCTGGAAGCAGAGAAGACAGTGTGTTCTATGCATGGCAGGTGGCCTCCACTCATTCGAAGCCAGCAATGCAACTCCTCTCCAAGTTGTGACAAGAGAAAAATATCTCCAGGCATTGCCAGGTGTCCCTGGAAGGGGAGAACTGCCCTCTGTTAGAAACCTCTGAGTTAGGAAGCGAGAGGTTCAGGGCTTGCTCTGGTCCCCAGGACATTAAGAGAAAGGTTGGAGAATCTGGTAACACCTGCCATGCCATTTTTCCACTTTTCCTCTGAGCCAACAGCTCCATCTCCAGTCGTCTTTCACCAGCTGCCTGTGTTCTCCTTGACACAATAAGCAGAGTCGTAGACGGATCTGTGTTCATTGTCTGCAGATTGACCTGGCTCCTGGAAAGTCTGGGGCTTCAACTCCATCTAGACCTAGTGTGAACCTGGTCCTGGGCTTAATGTCGCAGCCGACTTCCTTATCATGCCAGGCCTTGGTCTTAATGGCTCCTTCTTTACAAGGACTGTTTTGAACATCGTCACATAATGAACATGAAGTGCTCCTGTCACATAGTAGGTGCTCTGGTAGCTCTCTGCTCCGGGTCCTATGTGCCATGGACTTCTGAGAGTGCAAGGTGGCACCTGGTCTCTAAGGCCTATCCCCCTTTGCCTCGAAACATAGTTTCAAATAGTGATTGTTGACTGTATGACATGCTTTCTCGTCCTCCCTTAAGGCTCCTTACAAATGTGTTCATGCCCTTTTGCTCATTTGCACAGACCCTTCTAGAACGCATAATGTCGCCACGAGATTAAAGAGCTGTGATTTCCCGGCTGGAGAAATGGCTCAGTAACTAAGGGCACTGTAACTAGGATCAGTTTCCAGCATCCACGTGGTTGCTTTCAAATCTGTAACTCCATCTCCAGGGGATTTGATGCCCACTTCCAGCTTCTGTGGGCACCAGGCATGCATACAGTGCACAGACTATGCACCCAGGAAAAACACACAAACACATTTTAAGAAATGTGACTTTCTAGGAATTGTACTATCATTTACTCTTTTGGAAGGGCACGCAAGGGCATTTGTTAAAGGACCACACCTGCCTGTTGGTGCTGTCTTCATGTTATCCCACTCTCCCTCAGAAAACAGATTCCCATTGGAAGGAAAGAAAGAAAAAATGAGGAAAGGAGGGGCAAAACCTGGGCAAGCTCAAGCCAGGCAAATTATCCCAGCATGGGGGGGCAGGAAGTCCCACCCTCTGAGGAGCTATTGGTAATCGGTAGCTATTGGTAATCGATAGCTATTGGTAATCAATAGCTGTTATGAGAGGGAGAACTGGTTTTCTTTAGAGGTGTGGCTGTGGGCAGGTTCACCACACCCCGCTGGGTAGTCCCACACCAGAGGGTATACAGGCAGTACATACTGGACCAGAATAGAGTTTGGGTAGGTACGGAAGGAAGAGGTGGATCTGGGGAAGGTTGGAGGAGGGGGAGGAATGTGATCAAAATACATTATATGAAATTCATAATGATTTAATACAAATATTTTTAAGTAAAAGAAAAAATTTATAGTTTTTTTATAAATAGAAAAATTAGCACATGATAAAGATAACCCATCTAACCAGTCATTAAGGGAGTGCATCTTCTAATTTTCCTAACTGATATATAAAAGCACTGAAGTTGTTCATAGTAGCAGGTACTGTGTGATGTTCCAACATATGCAAACACGGGACGATGTTTAAACCTGCTACAACACATCTGCTTCTTCAATCATGTGTTATTTCTCCTCTGTGATGAAGACATGAGATCCCCTTCTAGCTTCTAGAAGTGAATAGTTCGTAGGTGTTATGCTACTTGAGGGCAAGTGTGCGAATCCCCCTCCATCCAGCCAAGCAGCAGGCAGGGTGCTTGTGGAGGCCATTTCAGCCAGACAGAGCTTGTCAGGCAGGTGCAGAGGAAAATCCATTCAGACTTGGTAAGCGCTGCAAGAAGAGCTTCAGGAACTTGGAGAAAACAGTGTCCTTCTCCTCTTAGAATGAGGACAAAGACACCCGTGCCCCACGAGGAAGGAGTGGTCCAGGCGATGGGAGAGGCAGGTGTCTCGTGGCCCTTTTATATTTTCCCTGGGTCAAGTTCAGGAATGTCTCTAACATTGGAAACATTTTGATGTGTCTTATCAGAATTTTAGATGACAATCCAATCAGCAGAGTCTCGCAGAGGTCCTTTACTGGATTAAGCTCCTTGTTCTTCTTGTAAGTATCTGTCTCTCTTTTGGCACCCTGCCTTTGAAACAGAAGCCCTTGAGAAAATGTGTCTGATGGAAAACATCAAGCCTGTCTTTGCGATCTTCAGGCGGTAGTTACTGATGCTAAGCCAAAGTGAACAGCTGGACCAATTGTAGTTACTGTTGCTATGTCAAAGGCAACAGCTGGACGGATTGTTCCATGTAGCCTAAGCTTCCTGCTCAATGCTGTTTATCTCCTATCATTTCCTAAAGCACCAAGTCATGTTTCTATGAGCACTGGTTGATCAAAGAGTTGTTTTATTTCCCAGCATCCTAGTTAAACTGTATAATAGAATCTTACGGGAGCAAGGTCCAACTCCATTTTTAAGAGATTTGTTTATTTTTATTTCTTTGTGTATGAGTGTTTTTGCCTGCCCGTTTGTCTGTGCACCATGTTCATGCAATGCCCATAGAGGCCAGACGATGGCATTAGATCCCTTGGAAGTAGAGTTACAGGTGGTTGCAAGCCGCCATATTGATGCTGACAACTGAACCAGGGCCTTCCAAAAGAGCAGTCAGTGCTCTTAACCACTGAGCCATATTTCCAGCCTCTAACTCCATTCTCACTAAAGGAAATACGCTTTCTCCCAGAGATAACCAATGAAAATTCCAAATCTGGGCCCTACTGACAGATGTTTTCATAGTTGTGCTTCCAATATCCTAGGATGTTAATATCCTAGGATGACTGACGGGCAAGGGGTTGCTGTGTTCCTTTACACTGGGTGACACGACATCATGCCTGGTCCATTTATCAAAGGGACTACAGCATCATAAATTAATCATGGATCTTAGCATGCTCATGAACTGTTTGCTCTTGATAATTCCCCTTCCTGTCACATCTTAGATTTAATGCAGTTTTCAGTGTGTGTGTTTTTTTAATGCTATAAATGACTAATGCATCCCTGGGAAAACATCTTGAGAACCTAATGGTGCTGGAAATCATTACAAGCTTGCAGTACACAAAGAAAACGATCATGCACTTCACAGTTACTGTCTGCTTCTTGCTTTAGTTTTACCTCATAAAATTAAACTGAGCAATAATTTGCTTTCAGATGTACGCTGTACACACACAGCCAAAGACTGGCAGCACCCACCCCTTAGGCCTTGCCATACACACACTTAAAGCACTGTTTGGAAGGCTCACTTATATACAAAGTCTTCATCCTGAAATATAAATTATAGAAGACAATTTTCAAAATTGTCAAAGAGAAAAACTACTCTCTTCGATGTGGCTTAATCGTTTTGTATCTAATTGTCATTTTCTCTGTGCGGAGGTCCATGGTGAGTAACCAGCTAGAGGTCCTTCCTGAACGGCTGTGTGCCCAGATGCCTCAACTCAACTGGATGTGAGTATTCATCAGGGATTGAACTTGTTGGATGCTAGGATTAAGGAGGCTAGCCACAAATTGAGTTCATAATTATCTTTAAAATCCATCTAAGATGTCTCTCCCAAACCCCAATCTATTGTTACTTCCTGTTTTTAAAGACCTTGTAGGAAGAGGGGAGGGTAGGAAAGGCTCAGGTAGGTGTGCTCAAAATACATTATACGCTTCATGAAAATGACCTTACACAAATGTGTGAAATAAAATGATAAAATACCTTTTGAGAATAGCTGGAACACAGCCATTGGGAGGTTGCGGCAGGAGGACTGAGAATTGAAGCCAAGCCTGGGTTACATAGTGAGTTCTCTGCCTCAAAAAGAAAACAGAAAAAGGGGGCTGAAGAGATGGCTCAGTGGTTAAGAGCACCAGCTGCTCTTCCAGAGGTCATGGGTTCAAGTCCCAGCACCCACACAGTAGTTCACAACCACCTGTAACTCCAGTTCCAGGAGATATGATGCCCTATACTGTTCTCCGCAGGCACTGGACACGTGCTATACAGACATGAATACAGGCAAGATACTTCTACACGTTACATAAAAATACACAAATCTTTAAAAACTGCAATAAACAAGAAAGTCCTGGAGTGTCCCCAGATGTGTAAGGTGGCGCTCAGCCATCTCCTGCCAACCTGCACTCAACCTGCACAACCTCCCCTGACAGTGCCGTTTTCTTCTCTTTCTTTTAACATCCAGCCTAGTCCCCTGAGTCCACTTTAACTTGGTTTGTCTCCTCTTACTTGGTCCAACCAAACTGACAAATAACAACCAGTGCCGAGAAGGGACATTTTAAAGTCACCGTATGTGTACAATGCAAAAGGGCTTCCTATTATTCCTTATTATTAATTTTGTTTATTGTCCCTTAAGCATGTCTCTCGGCATTGTCCATCCCTTGCCTGTCTGCTCTTTCTAACCCCACTGTCCTTAACATGCCCTTCTGTCTAGATGTAGCAAACCACGATTCTACACCCATCTCTAGGCTCATGAGCTTCTTGAAGCTGGGAAAGTCTTTCTCCCTCATCCCTTCCAATGTCCACTGAAACATCTCCTCCAGGATGCCGTCTCCACACACTGTCCAGCTTCCATATATGCCTCTGTGTTTCCACCGCCCCTCACAGGGATCTACCATGCCCCATCAGGTCCGAGACCATGCCCACCACGTGATAGGTGATCAGTAAACCCTCAGTACATAGATACACTAAGCCATCCCCACTCTTTCTTACCTTGTCACTAGTACCTGCTTAGGAGGGTCATGATGCCACCACCACCCACTATTCCCTGCCAGATACACCTCCCTGATTTCCTACAGCAACCCAAGGTTGTCACGGTCATCAAAAACATACATCACTGCCACAGCTCTTCTCACGGTCAAACAGGTGACTGGGTCCCTGTAAATCAATAGAATGTCAGGATCTCAGCTTCCACAGTCTCTGAACTATTAGGTGGGATTGTGTTGATTTGCTGACTCTAATTTCCATCTGCCTATTTCTATATCTCTCACCAAAAGGACTCTAAGAAATAGAGGTTTCATGTAAGTGTGCCAGTATTAAAAATCACAGAAATGATTATCTGAAAACCATGAGAATAAAACTCATCAAAAATTAGTCACAGGCTTTGGTAGCTCACACCTGCAATCCCATCACTCTGGAGGCAAGAGGCAGAAGGATCAGGAGTTCAAGGCCCTCCTCAGCTGTCCAGAGAGTTCAAGGCCAGGGGGCAACATGAGGGTGCTTGAAGGGTGTAATCTTCTAGTACCACAGCGTGTAATCTTCTAGTACCACAGCGTGTAAGGTGGAGAAGGAGGAGATCAGGAGATCAAGGCCAATCTAGGCTGAGGCCAACGTGAGCTCCTTGAGACCTAGTCTCAAAAATGCTTAGGAATTGAACACATTCGTTTGCACAATGGGAAACAAGCAGAAAGGAGATGGGGAGGATGGGTCTCAAGAGTGAGACCTGACCAGGTTGCATAGCAAGGCTGTTCCTCAAAAAGAGAAAAACCTGGCATGGTAGCGTATGCCCTTAATCCCAGCACTCAGGAGGTAGAGGACGATGAATCTCTTTGAGTTCAAGGCCAGCCTGGTCTACATAGAGTCCTAGACCAGCTAGGGCTACATAGTTAGAACACACACAGACACACAGAGAGACAAAGAGACTGAGACAGGCAGAGAGAAAGAAAGAGAGATTAAGAACATTAGTAAAAATGCCTGCTTTTTCTCATCTCTTGCCGCATCACACTGCTAAAAGTAAGAATTCCAGAAGGTTCTAGAAGGCATTTCCAGAGCATGTAGGATGGCAGATGTGCCAAGGATCCAGCTGGTAGGAAGGAGTCTCCCTGTTCATGTTCTTTGGAGTTCTAAGGACATTTCTGAGCAGCTCAAAGAGTAGGGCATGCTAAGAGGAGCTTCCAATCCAGCAGGTCTGGTGTGAAGTCTGGGAGTCTACGCTTCTAGAAAGTTCCCCTGGCTCAGGGGTCAGGTCCTGCCATACTTGGAGTTGTGTTACAGAGGCATTAACAGTGTAGAAAGAAAATCTTGGTATCACAGACCAAGATTTATGTCCTAAGGTTGGTGAACAGTCTGTGCGAGACAACTTTAGCCTGAGTTTCCTCTTCACCAGGACATTGACTGACATGGGGAGGGAAGTGGACAGTGGTCCGGATTGCCACGGGACACAAGAGTGTCTGGGTTTCAGAAAGATCTGACTGGGAAGGGCTCTTCTGCCACACACCAGCTGTATGACAAGCTGTAAATTAAATCTCTGAGTATCCCAGATGCCTGCCCCACCTGTTGAATGGGCGATAATGATGCTAGCCTTGAGGGACGCAATGGTGGACACGCAGGGCCATACCAGCCCAGGGGGGATGGTAGTGGATAAAATGTGGCCAAGGCTATACCGTCTTAGTCTTTTGTGTGGCTTTGGGAAAACGCTGTGACCACAGCCTCTTAGAAAAGAAAGAGTTTACTGTGTTCTTACATTTCCAGAGGGTTAGCGTCTCTGATGCCATTGTGGAGGTAGCAGGCAGCAAGGAGCCAGAGCAGTGTGGCTCAGTGCTCCCTCACATCTGGAACCACAAACAGGAAGTAGAGGACACATCCTAAGTGGCTAGTTTTTTGAAGCCTCGATGCCCAACCCCCAGTGACATACTTCCTTCATCAAGACCATATCTCCAAATCCTCCCCCCAAACAGCCACCAACTGGTACCAAGTAGTCACATGACTGAGAGTTATTGAAACCACCACCTATAGCTAAAAGCATAGTGCCCAGCCCAGACGGACTCTCCTATCCCAAATAATTCTTTGTTGTTAAGAAGAACTCTTCCCTTTGTTGTTGTTCTTAATTAAGTTTTAGCATCAGTTGGGAAAAAGGAAACATATTATTAATTATAGAAATCCCACAAAAATTAGGAAAGATACATGGCAACAAAAAAGAATGAAGGAAAGATAAAATTCAGAACTATTCTGTCAGCAGAGTGCATCCCTAAGCAGTTGGTTTATACAAAGGTGTTTGAAGTGTTTTCCCTCCATGGCTTTCAGGGATCTGGCAAACAATGAAATAAAGTACCTAACGAACTCCACCTTCCTTACGTGCGACTCGCTCACGGTTCTGTAAGTACGAGATGAGCCTTGTCAATGGGGAAAGTCAAGGCGAATGCTGGCCATGGATTCCAAAGTACTGTTTTGTTTCCAGCCTTGATGTGAAAGTTCAATAGTGGAAAGGGGGAGGGTGATGCATTTATTTACCATGAAATGAAATCCTTTCCGTAAAAGTGGCTAAACTCATCAAACTAGGTCTTACACACACACACACACACACACACACACACACACACACACACACACACACACACAAAACACATGCATGCACGCATGCGTACACACACACTCCGAAGAAAGTGGGAGCACTCTAACACATTCCGATTGGCCAAAGATTCTGACTGGCGATTCTGATTGCTGATTGTGCCTGTCCAGGGGATGGGAAGGGCAGATGAATTGGCCAATTGACACATTTGCTTTGGCAAGATAAGAAACACAACTAGTTTATGTGGGCATTGTAATTGCAGTTTTATGGAGATAGTAAGCATGCAGCAATGCTTGCTGATTAAACGGGTGGCTAGAGAAAAACAGGGGACAGAATTTAAAAAGAGACACTTATAAAAATGATCAGAAATCAAAGAAAATGTGACTTCACAGACCACACTCAGGTGTCTGGAACCGCACCCAGCAGCGCTTCCTAAGGTACGTGGGTATGACTTTCATCAGGGGGGAAAGTCTTGCCTGGCTTGGGCTCCCACTGAACCCTCTAAGGGGGCTTATTAAAAGGCACCTGGAGCAGTGGCATCTCTCCACAGGAAATGATTGTGACAGCAGACGGAAACCCCAGTGCTAACTCTCACCATGTTTTACAGGTTTCTGCCTAGAAATCAAATTGGGTTTGTTCCAGACAAGACATTTTCTTCATTAAAAAATTTAGGAGAACTGTAAGTAGCATAGTCTCTTGGGAAGAATGTGGTTGCTCTCTTCTGAGATCACTAATCTAAAGGACGAGGGAGTCTGTCTTCCTCTTGGAACAATCAAGCTTCTGTAGCCTATTAGATATTCAAAACCAAGTAAGGAAACCCTCGTGGTCCTGAAGTCAAGAGAGCATTAAAATCATACGCTGGGGTTGACAGGAAGGTAGCCTGTTCTACTGTCTCTGCCTGTTTCCCTTGGGTCAATTTCTTGTGTATGTGTGTTGGGGGCTGGGTGAGCCTGATAAACACGTGGCTGGAATTTCACTAATAGTTGGTATGGCTAACTCTCAATGGATGCCGGATGAAGCGGGGCGTAACTGACGTGTTGTAAGCTGATTATATCCGGCCAGAGGGATGATGTCTCTTAGTGTCCCCAGGAGGTCATGACTGCTGTAGCTGAGGCCAGAAGACATGTCTACAATAAGAAAAAATTTTCAGACACCTCACATAGCTCTCTGTCCAAATACGTGTTTTATAACTTTAAGACCTTGGAAAACATCTGTTTAGCCACGAATTCATTGCTGCCCACATAACGGAATCATTGTTAAAATTAAATTTGTGGTATAACACACCATGGCAAGTAGGATGAAGGACTCATCCTGTTGGTGGGGACGTTAAAAGGGCCATTGATGTCCTAAGCAACTCTCCTCCATTTCTATGCCTGGCTCTGGAGAGGACTGAGGTGAATAACTCAATCTGGGTATTTTAAAAATAATTATAATAATTCCATAAATTAATGGGTATCATAAATGAAATCCAAAAATGTGACTTGTATGGACAGTGCTCCATTCTTGAACTAAAAATTATTTTGTGACAAACTGCTGCAGACGACTCATTCAGAAGTGAGTCTCTTGGGGGTCACTCCTATTCCAGTCTGGTGAAAGAATATGGATGTGGGTTACAGAAACTGGAGGCAGATGCCCGGGATGGTGAGGGCTTATAGTGTGTATGTGTGTGGTGTATGGTGTGTGTGCATGTGGTGTGCACCTGTGTGGTACATGTGTGTGTGCATGTGTATGTGGTGTGTGTGTGCATGTCTGGTGTGTATGTGGTATGTGCATGTGTGTGTGCATGTCTGGTGTGTGTGGTGTGTGTGTGTATGGTGTGCGTGTGTGGGATGCATTATGGTATGTATGCATGTGTGGTGTGTGTATGTATGTATGGTGTGAGTGCATGTGGTGTGTGCATGTGTGGTATGTGTGCATGTGGTGTGTGCGCACGTGTGTGTGTCTGGTATGTATGTGGTGTGTGCGTGTATGGTCTGCGTGTGTGTGGTATGTGCATTTGTGGGGTGCATTGTGGTATGTATGCATGTTTGTGTGTGTATGTATGTGTATGTATGTATGGTGTGAGTGCATGTGGTGTGTGCATGTGTGGTATGTGTGCATGTGGTGTGTGCGCACGTGTGTGTGTCTGGTATGTATGTGGTGTGTGCGTGTATGGTCTGCGTGTGTGGTATGTGCATGTGTGGGGTGCATTGTGGTATGTATGCACATGTGATGTATGGTGTGTGTATGGTGTGTGTGCATGTATGTGTGTATGGTGTGCGTGAATGTGGTGTGTGCGTGTGTGTGGTGTGTGTGTATGCGTGTATGTGTATGGTGTGTGTGTGCATGTGGTGTGTGCGCATGTGTGGTATGTGTGTGGTGTGTATGTGTATGGTGTGTATATGTATGTGGTGTATGTGGTATGTGCATGTGTGGGGTACAAGTGTGGTGTGTATGCACGTGTAGTATGTGTGGTGTGTGTGTATGGTGTGTGTATACGTGTATGTGTATGGTGTGTGTGCATGTGGTGTGTGCGCATGTGTGGTATGTGTGTGGTGTGTGTGGTGTGTATTGTATGGTGTGTATATGTATGTGGTATATGTGGTATGTGCATGTGTGGGGTGCAAATGTGGTGTGCGTGTGTGCACGTGTATGGTGTGTATGCATGTGTGATGTATGCGTGGTCTGTGCATTGTGTGCATGGGGTGTGTGTGTACATATGTGGAGTGTGTGTATATGCGTGTGTGTGTGTGTGTGTGTGTGTGTGTGTGTGTGTGTGTGTGTGTGTGTGTACTCTGTCTCTAACCTTCCTGGGCACTCTCCTGGTCTCAGCAAACACTGTGCCACCATGGGAAGCATGGCTTACTTAGCTGCAGTCTGCCATGTAGAATGCTAAATAACAGTTTGCTGCAAATGTGGTCATTCTAGCTAGAATTCTCCATCTTAATGATAATTGCAATGGCCCCAACAGCAAGTCCTGAAGTCGGCTTCTTAGCCCTCCATTCTGCGCCGATGCTAAGTTTTCTCAGACCCTGAGCCCTGCTAGAGTCTCTGAGGAGCATCCACTAGCTCTCACCTGGTCTTTGTGGACAATCGACCCTCATCTCCCTCTCCTAACTCCATCCTCACCTCCCTCTCCTAACTCCACCCTCACCTCCCTCTCCTAACTCCACCCTCACCTCCCTCTCCTAACTCCATCCTCTACCCTCACC